>ML814302.1:169120-202171 GCA_009831015.1 Picea engelmannii | reverse complement strand
CTCATTACTACTTAATTGGGGCATATTAGATTAGTAATGTTATTTTATTTATGTCGGCTTTAGGCCATTAGTTGTAATTTAGATTAGTAATGTTATTTTATTTATGTCGGCTTTAGGCCATTAAACCTCCTAGTCTCCTATATGTACCACGGAGACATTTTCATTTTGAATCATCTTGGACTTGAACATTTAAGTGGGGTAAAAGGAGGTTGCCCCCTCGAAGAGGCTTATTATCTGAAATTATCTCTTTTTCAAGGCTTTGAGTACTTTTCTTGAGGTTTTTCTATGGTATATTGATGTTTGGTTCTTAACATATATCATATACATTTAACCCCATGTATGCCTCACTAGGGTCATAACAAACAGATTACACCTATACGAAGTTATAGATCCATGAAAAATTATAGAAATGGGAATTCTTATTGAATTTCAAGACTTTGATTGAGTTTTGTACCTTAATCAAGGGTGCAAAAATACATTGAACGAGGGATTTTAACTCCCTTGAAAAAAATATTTTAAAATCTTCAATCTAGATATTTTTGACATAAATAGTTTGCTTTTTGATTGAAAACTCTCCATCAAAGTTTTAAGCCCTAAATCAAGGTTTCAAACCTTGATCAAGGGATGAAATCCTTCATTCAGGATCCACATAAGACAATTTTGAATTCCTATATTTCCAAAAAGTGAGGGTGGGATTCTTGGATTCATCCGTTCTGTCTCCCTACCCCAAGATTGATTTACAAAAGGATCTATTTTTGGCTCTTCACTAATGAAGGTTCATGGATTTGATCACCTTTGAATTTTTTTATTTTTGAAAGGGTGTGTTTTCTTGTAGCTTACCTTTAGGGTTTTTATAATGGAATGTTGATTAGTGTCACACACATTTGTCCTTAGGACATTTATTGTTGGAACTTTACATTTATTCATTTAGTTCTTAGGTATATGACTATTCATTTTGTAAATACTAAACGAATCAAAGGATTCGTCATGATATTATGGAACCACCTTTTATAAGGAATGAAATATTGAGTCTAGATAACTATTCAAGGGATTATGAGAATGAAGTGTCGATTTTGTTGAAAAGCCACATTACAAAAAAACCTATTACGAAATATATATGTTGAAGAATATTTGGTTGAAGTGTTAGACTATCAAGTTATGTACCTTGAAGTGAGTCACTCTTCTCCTAGCTAGGAATATTATGCACCAAATATATATATCATTTACAATTCTCATCTAATCAATTCAAACCTCTCGGGCTTAATCCTTTGGAAGCTACTCTAGTACAGGAGGGTGAATTCCCACCTAGATATCCAATTTTTTTTTTTTTTTTAATCCTCTCCTTGGAATGAAAAATATTGTTGGTTCATTTAGAAAAAGGGGTGTGAGTCCCACTAGCTCAAGTGTTCCTATTTGGGTCTCTAATGTTCCCATGGTTACACCATTTTGGTATTATCCTTTTTGTTAACAACTCCCAGGGAGGTGGAAACATTTCTTTGGGTGTGACATTTGTAAGATAAAAAATATATTCCTTAGGTTTTCCTAGTTCTATAAAAATTGATAGGGGGCACTAGTTCTAGATTTATCTTTGGGAGAAAAAATGTTCACAGATATAGATTTTCTATAAAAATCACATTTCATCCTAGTGTTGGGATTCATTTTGGATGTGTCACAATGATTAATATCGGATTTCCTTTTGGTAGAAGTTTTAACACAAGTGTTGAGTATCAAATGAGCCAAGGTCCTATTACTGCAAACAAAAATAACATTAGGGGAAATATTATGGGTAGAAATGTGGTATATAGTGGGATGCTGAGTACATTTTATAGAAACCCTAAATATATTATTGCAACTCATTTGTGATTCTATAAATTTACCTGATATTTTTCCTTAAAAATAACCCAATTTTTAATGATCGGATGTAGCTTACTATTCCAACGAAATTGCCACTGAATATTCTAATATTTGAAGGCAAGTCTGTAGAAGACCAATTGAACCATGTAATGATTTTGACTTATTTTTTTCTTTGAACATGATGGATGGTAGTAGTTTTTTTCATATTTTACATAGAACTCTCATAGGCATTTTTTCAAACTGGTACCTTAAGTTGCCTCATTCATCCCATAATACTTTTTCATCATTGGAAATGGAATTTTTATTGCACTTCCAATTGTTATTTGTTATAAGATTAGAACCAAGATTTTTAAATTGTTAAGACAAAACACTTGCACCCACATTTCTAATCATATTCATGAGTGATGAAGGAAATGTTGATTGATAAGATCTAAGATACAAAATTGTTTATTAGCCAATTGGTTTTGTGAAGTCATTATTTCTTAGTATTTCTAAGCATGTATGCTATCAATGAGTAGTCACAAAAAGAGAAATATATATTTATCAAGACCCAACAATTGGACTTGATTTACTCCCACTCTCATATGCTATATGATATTATTTTGAATTCTTCACCATTTACTATTGATACCGAGAATCCATTGGTAGGACCACATGCGAATGGTGTTATTATCTCTATTGGAAATGCCTTAGTTAATTAGATGGCGAGTCAAATGGGAGAATTATCCATACATTATAATCCATTTATGACTTTGTAGTATTCTCAACCTACCCCATCTTTTGTCCATACAATTGAGTCCACATGGTTCAATCTATGAACTTGAAAGGAAAACAAAAGCATGAAGGTTAAAAAAAAATTTATAATTATGGATAGGAAGATACAACATCTAATGATACAAATAGTGATGTTGGGTGTAAAAAAGAGAAGAGTAAGTTGAAATTCCTTTTCATGATTTTTAAATGAGATCACCTTATGCACACTCGCCACAAAATGGAGGATGTTCAATGATGCATGGATGGATAGGAAGATCATCAACCCATTGTTCTTACCAATACTTTTCCTCCACAACAATTGTAAATGGTTTGTGGTAACCATGCACCTCCACAAAGGGAAAATTGGGGTTTCCCTTCATACAAGGATAATACATCAAATGAAACAATTTATATGTGTGATATGGATGTTAATATTAAAGCATAATCTTATAATTATGATGCTATTAATACTAGAAAACCTAAAAAATAGAGATCTACATCATATCCAAATAGCCCTCTACAAATAGATGCCACCTATTGATATGATGACTCACCCTACAAAGGGTTTATTCTTAAAGTATGTGCATAACCCTAATACTTAATCTCAAAAATATAATATTTTAGAAGATTTAGGTTAAGTGTGTTATGAATCAAGGGGGGCATATATATTGCTTGATGTATATTATATGACCCCAAGGGGTGGCATATATGGGACTAAATGTACATGTAATGTTTAAATATAAATGTAATAGGGTGAGACTAGTAGTAAAGGGGCCTCATTTGCAAGTATGAATAGCTATACATAAGAGATCATGTATTCATTATTGGATAGATGTGAATGGTGACATATAAAGGTATTTGGTTATTTGGAGGGGGTTCCCCTATTATTTAAGAATTTATTTTCTAACTTATCTATATTTGAGTTGTGATCCATGATCACATTCTTTACATGGTGTGTACTTATGGTTTATTATGATAATTTAAGAATTTGATTCATTACATTTGGTATCAGAGAACAGATCCTAGGGTTTTTCTTCCTTAATACAATCATTTTTTAATGTTATCTATAATTTTTTCTCAGATCCACTTCAGAAAGAAAAAGATGGAGGATATTGAGAAGACCTAGCATAGTAATTGTAAAAAAAATTTCATCTTTTGGGTCGTTGTAATTTTTTAGATACACTCTATGGAGGATAGGGTTTTTGACTAGTCCTATAACTAG
Source organism: Picea engelmannii (assembly GCA_009831015.1). Classification (NCBI taxonomy): domain Eukaryota; kingdom Viridiplantae; phylum Streptophyta; class Pinopsida; order Pinales; family Pinaceae; genus Picea; species Picea engelmannii. The sequence goes on along the minus strand of ML814302.1, from coordinate 198,342 downwards.
TATCAAACAAGTGTTTCAGGTAAAACATGAATAAAGTCTTCATAGAATATCCAAATTCCATGAGAAAAGTTGAATTGGAAAAAATATGGTCCACAGTATGTTGGGAGAAAGTTTCAAAATCATATATCAAATATTAGGTGTGTGGCATGCTGTAAACGTTATCTCTCTTGGAAAGGCCAAAAATCAACAAGGTTTGAGAAAGTTACCATAACTTTCATTTGACACATCCAATTTTGTTTAGACTTGTGGAATTTAAAATAAGACATTTCATAGTACTATAGGTCTCAATTTAAGACTCAAAAGGGTAGAAATTGTAGAGATGCATCACAAGGAAGGTCGGCTTAGAGGACAGAGTCCAAATTAGGGTTTCAAAGGTAAGTTCACTTAAAACTAGCATAACGTTTGATTGGAATGTCTGATTGAGATTATTTAAAATCCATTGGAAAGAGGAAATCTATAACATTATATAGTAACAAGGATTATAACTATTTGATATCATTATACTTAATATATTGAGGTTGTAAGTTAAGGGTTGGAGTTAGACCTCAATTAAGAATGAATGGAAATACCTACATTTACAGGAGATGAAGATAAATATGAAATAAATCCTATAGAATGGTTGAGGTTGGTAAAATAATATGTTATGATTCCTTTAAGGGAAATAAAATAATTTTTTGGTGAATCTTGGAAGTGGTGGATGAGTATTGATCAAGATGCTAGATGGCACTTCACATGGGAAAAAATTGAAAAACTCTTTTCAAATAAATGGATTAAGGATACAAATATGGAGGAAATGTATAAAATTCAAGTTGAATTAAAAGAATCAAAGGAGGAGATTAATAACAAGGGTGGGGATCCATATAAGATATGATCCCTCAATGAATCACTCATTAAGGAGGTTAATAACTTAAAGAAAGAAAAAACTAGGAAAGGAAAGTGGGGAAAAGTTCAATCAAAGGAACATTTGAAAAAAAAACATAAAGAGATATGTATATTACAAAGCCATAATAAAAAACTATTGGATGAGGTTAAGATATTGAAAGAAGAAAAGAAAATTTGTCAAAATAAAGAATAAATAAGGATCTTGGATGAAGAGTCTACCAAAATACTTGAAGAGAAAATTTGAAAGAAGGTTTAGGAATCCCTAAATACGGATGAGGTAAAATAAAAAATGAAATCCAGAATCAAAGAAGGGCATGAGAATTTGAAAAATAGGGTGACATCGTAGCTTCAAAAGGAGAAAGAAGAAAATATTCAAGAAGGTCACCAGAAAATACTTAAATAAGTTGAACCCCATCTAGAGGATACATGTAATACCCCAAGGCTAAGCCCCTTCTGAATTGTAATTTTTCTTATATGCTGGTGAGCCAAGTGGTTATAAGCTGAAAGACTTATGTGTTATTAGGCTAGTGAGCCAAATGCCAAGGCCAATGAGCCTGATTTTTGTATATGTAATTATGCAGATCATTAATAAATAAATATAAACATTGTTGGGTGTAGACCAACCACAAAGAAGAGTTATGGGGGACTAAACTCCACTAGGTAGGCTAAGGAAGGAGGGGGCTAAGTATTTGGCCCTAGGGGATAATCTAGGGGGATTACCTCTAGAGGAATAATATTTTAATATTATTTCCTAAAGACTAAGATGAACATGATATGTTTTTGTTATCCAATGTTCTTGGAAAGTGGGACATAGGATAAATGGAGCGCATGCATCTCCAGGAAGACAAGTGTCGACCTGGGAGCATGGAGTTAAAGTTGAAGCGTCAACTCATGTTGGGGGGTCATACTTCCATTCTCCCATCCTACACATGAACCCGAGACCTCCGTCGTCTGACCTCTACATATCCTCATGCATCTATGAAACCAGAAACCATGAAGCCATCATGTGTTTCTTCTTGTGAAGCAGACACAATTGTAGTCACCTGAGCCGTGTTGTGAATTAGCGTTAGGTTGTTTCCTTTTTGGGTGTCCATACCCGTTTTTCCCTGTTGTTGTTGTTGTTTTTTTTGTTGCTGTCACCCGTACCTGGCTATTGCTTAGTTGAAAACTAGTTGAAGAGGCAGGGTGTTAGGCGTGTGAGAAACTCTCCCCGGTGAGAGAGTTGGTTGGGAAGTGATTTCTCATGGAAGGGAGTCCCGTAGAAGCTACAGTACTCTGAGACTTCTGGTCCATCCTGTTGCTGAAGCCCAAGGTAAGGGAGGTGTACTAGCCAATGGACTTGTATTAGTGAAGCTGTATCCTCTTGGGGTGGAGTGGGGAATGAGGGTATGTGGGTTGTGGGCATAAGTGGCTCCTGGGATAACATATTCTTCCCGTTTCTTTGTGAAACTTCCTTGTTGTTCTTGCCAATCCTAGAATTCCCTTGCCCGGTGGAGTTTAGTCCCAGCTCAGGGGTAACCTACTGCTGAGAGTGATGAGCAATGTAGTCTAAGGCTGGGATGTTCATGGAATTTCTGCACGCAGTTGGTGGATTTACTCCAGTTGGTGGATTTACTCCAACTAAAAGATAAGTATCATTGCTTTGCTTAATTATATATTTTATGCATGTTTTTTTATGCTTGAATGTTATCATGTATTCCGTTGCATGTGGATTTACTGTTAATCTTCTTTGAATCTAAAATTGTAGCAGTAATTATGTGTTATCGTGATTAAGTGTTTTAAATTCATTAAAATGCATACATATCATAAAAGTGTAAATTCTGCATGGTAGCATTACCCAGTCTCTAGAGGGTCGAGAATGTTACAAATTGGTATTAGAGCATGGTTTCGAGACTTATCATGAATGGGCCATTTTAATGGTTAACGAGACAAATATTTTAGAGTGAATTATTGTCTAAAGGGACAAAATTCAAGGTTCAGAGTGTCCCTACGTGCAAGGAGTGTGTCGACAGAGTCTTTGACTCAAAAATCATAGGATAAATAGATTGAGTTTTCTCATGAAGGGACACGGAGATCTGTTGTAAGGAGTGCACAGATCCAAAAGATGACTAAGTGTTGAAGCAACCCTCTAAGGAGAAAGGGGTTCGAGAAACAAAGCTCAGGAGGAGGAGTGACAACAGTTATCGGATCCATTGTTGGAAGGAGCCTGGACCATTAGATCTATGTCCAGGAAAGCAAAGGAGAGCATTGAGGAGGAAATAGATTCCAAGTTGTCGATTCTAAGCGCAAAGGATCGATAGTCGTCCAATCTAGGTTGACAGGTGGTGCAAGATCCACAAGTATGGAGTGAGAACACTTAGGAAGTTCTGTGATCGAGAGGAAAGAAAAATAGCCGATGTAGATCTTGGGCATTGGTTTCTAGAGGGGTACTTGTCAACATATATGAGACTTTGGGGAAAGTCACTTCGGAGGATTTCAAGTGCTGTGAGTTTGAATCTCTCGAAGTCGGAAGCTTTGAAGCCCGAAGAGCCGAAGTGGTGAGTCATGATGATGTCAGTTGTAGGTGATGTGGAAACATGGGATGTGTGCCACATTTCAGTGGGTTTCAAACCCATTGAAGATTGAAATGGCATATGGAATGTGAAGTGTGACACTCATCTTATTGGGCCATGAGTCAACCACTAGTATTTCACCACGTGGCACTCCATATGAGCAAGGTTAGTGGGGTCAAGGTTAGGTAACGTAGTTAAAAGATGGAGGACACAGACTGGCATTGATCATGAAACATCCAGATCAATGACCAGAAGGTATTGCGGGGACCCAAGTTGCATGAAAGTTAATTATCCAAGGCGGTCTCGCAATCCAAACCATGGTTTCACCGAGGGGCTATGTGTCAGCGTCAGAAGAATTGCAGGATGAAAGGAAGGTTACTCCAAACCACCATTGCATGCCCTCGCAATTGGAAAACGTTAAGTGATGTGATGTAATGATGTCACCAAAGGTGATTGGGAATATTCAGAGATTAAAAGTTCGGATGTGCGGATGCGAGATCCTCTGAAGCTCCGAAGTCCCAAAGACTCGAATTGCCAGAACTTAAACAAATGAGGTTCCATAGTGAGTTTCAACTGTTGGATGATGAGTAGATGTGGACTGTTGATGTACTCTACTTCGCGAGTTCGGTAACTGAGAACTTCGAGGGATTGTTGTGTTCTTCTTTAAATTTTTTCAAAGTCGAAAGCCCGAGTAAGCACCTTTTGACTTAGCGCTTGGTCATGACCCATGATCACATGGGTTGGGGACTGAGAAGAAGGGTCTAGTGACCAAAAATTATTACAGAGGAGAGAAAATCTCGGAAAGAAAATGAAATCTGAATGTTTTTCTTTCAGATTGGTTTATGAATGTTGTGGGAATTGTTAAGGACTGATGACCTGACAAATTTTGGTTAACTGCATGTTGCGTTTGTAGAGTTCAACAAGTGTCAGGAATGCAACAAATTTCCACTGAGTGCACAGAAATGGAGGAGGCACAAAATGCTTTCAGTTCGAAGAATGAAGTAAAAGGATTGGATGTCCATTGAGGAGTGGAAGAATCGAACTCTAATGTCCATGGAACAGAGATGGAAAAGGAAGGGCATATGATGAAAATCATTGAATGATTGCATAAAGACGCCCAAGATCACCAAGAAGATAACAAAAATCTCATGAAAGGCAGGGATCAACAAGGAAAAATCAACTCAAAGTTGATGCAGAGTTTGGAAAGAATCGAAAAGAAGTTGGATAAGGAGAGTGACTCAAGAAAAACAGGGAGTCACAATAACCCTGATAGGAAAACAAGATCAAGAAGTGTTAGTAGGCATCATCATCACTCCTCGAAACATTCCAATAAGGAGGCACACAATAGTTCAATCCCATATCCTACCAGAAAACATAGGAGATATGGAGTGGATGAACTGAAGGGTGAAATGAACAAGACTAAGCTTCCTACTTTTGATGGAGAACACAAGAAATATGAATATGTCGAGACTTGGTTGTTGGGCATGAGGAAATATTTCCAACTACAGAACTATTCTTCTCATGCAGAGGGAAGAATTTCCATTTACCAACTTAAAGGAAATCCATACATATGGTGGGAGTAGCTTGTGCAAGTACAACACGTCAGAGAGAAGAATGTTACTTGGAGCGAGTTCAAGAGACATTTTGAAAAGAAGTACTTAACTAAGAGATACTTTGATAGAAAGATGAAAGATTTATTTGAAATCAAGCTGGGAAGTATGACCATTGATAAATATGAATGAAGGTTTTTGTAATTGTTGAAGTATGTTCCTTTCATCAAGGACGAGACTGTCAAAATTCAAAGGTATATGAGTGGACTTCCATCTTCCATCAGTGACAAGATCCGATATGATGACCCAAAAACTATGGAAGAAACTATAAGGAGATAAAAATGCTTATATGATCAGCAAAAAGAAAAGCCTACTTTGCAAAAAGCTTGGGAAGACAAGAAGAAGTTTAAGAGGGAGAAGAGGAAGAAGGGAACTAAACCACCCTTTTTTAGGAACTTTCCTCAAGGTCAGTAAGGTTTTAGAGAGCCCAGGAAGGCTGAAGTGGGTGGACAAATGCTAATAAATCCACCTATGGAATGTTGGGGTTGTGAAGGAAATCATAGGTACAGATATTGCCCCCACAAAAATGACAAAGTGATAATTGTCCACAATGCTCAACAGAAAGAAATAGTGGAAGACATAGGCAGTAGAGTACCAAGGATCTATGCTTCCCTAGACAAAAAATAAGAAGAATATCATTCACACATGATTGCAGTGGAAGGTATGATCAACAAGCATGACTTTACTATTTTAATTGATTAAGTGGATAGTCATAGTTATGTAGATCCTAGAGTGGTGGAAAGTTTGCAAATGTTGAGAAGAAAACATGGAAAATCTTGGTTAGTGCAGCTAGCTATAGGAACCAAGAGAAAGTTTACATAATTGGTTAAGTCCTATCAAGTAGACATGAACAGACTGAGCATGAGAGATAAATTGAAAATTTTACCTTTAGGTTCCTATGACTGTCTAATTGGGATGGATTGGTTGGACCAACACCATGCCATCTTAGATTGTTGTAACAAGGAATTCACTTGCCTGCTTGAGGAAGGGAATCAGAGAACACTCAAAGGAATTCCCAGGGAGGTTACTGTTAGAGAAATCTCAACAATGCAGCTAAAGAAGTGCTACAAGAAAGGATTTCAATTATTTGCAGCCCACTTGGAGGAGGAACCTAAGGATAAGGTGTCAAAGTGATGCAGGAGCATCACCAACACATCAAGTGAGACAGCGCGGAAGCAGAGGACAGCTGGACAAGCACCAACACAAGTTTTGAAAACACCTTGAAACTATTGCGCGAACATTAATGTGATAATTTAATGAAGCGCACTTGTATATTGTAATCGAACCTTGAGCCTTTAGCTCTCATCCTTAGTAGGTAGAGGCATTTAATATAGTTAATGCAGTTAGATAGAAATTAATTCTAGACTAGATAGTTTCTAGAGCGTAAGAGGGAAACAGGATATAGACACCCTCATTGTGCATTTGTAACATGATTAGAGATTGACATCCAGGAAGAGCCAAAGCATGCAGAGAGTTGTATGAGAACACCCATGTACAGATATTTGAATTAATAGAAGAAGCTTTGATTCAAATTCATGGTTTTGTGTCTGTTCTCTGTGTAATGAGGTTGATATGCTCATGAATGTTTGCTTCCTGTTATACATTTTCTTTTATATGTTGTGTATATGATTTCATGTTTGAATTGAAGTCTGAGAGGAAGAAGGAATGAGTTTCAATTGTTTCTCTATTTGAGCTAGAGGATTCCTGCAAGGAGTGCAGTTGAAGTGTCCGCAAGGAGTGTGTTGACAGAGGGTTCAGATAGAGATAGATTTTGTTCTCATTCATCCAAAAGGTGTAGTTGGGCACAAGAGCCATGCAAGGAGTGCGCAGGCCGGGTAAGAATCTCATGGTTGCGAACCTGAGTGAAGTATCAAAGGACTACTGCTGTAGGAGTGCACAGAGTCAAAAGACTTCAACACTTGAAAAGCATTTGAAGGTTGTCGCAAGGAGTGAGAGAAAGAGTTCTTTCTGAGAGGACTTGAAAGTCGTGGGAAAGATCAGGAGGGATCGACCTTCGAATATCGTGGAAGGATAGCGCAGGGAAGCTGCGACTTAAAATTCGTAAGAGGGGTCGCAGGTTTGCGAGTAGGCGGACGAGTTCCATGGAGCTACACTTGGTCATTTCGCATAATTCATCCGGAAGGAATGGATGGTTGGTATTCTCTGAGGAGAATCCACGAATCTCTGTGAGTCATTAGATCTTGTGGATGTGCAGGGGAGATACAGCGGCGTATTCCCGAAGGTATAAAACTTAGGAGGGGCAGAGCCATTGATCAAGGCCACGAGGACCATTGGGTCTACACGTATATCATGTATCGGGGTTTCGTAGATCGAAAGTCTAAATTATTGCCACAGCAATCGCGATATCACGATACGCGATATCCCAACAGTCGAAGGACAGTGTGTGGGCCACAGCGGAGTCGGCGAGTGGAGGACAGGTGGCATGAGTTATCGGAGTTTCGCAACGAGAAGTGGTGAAAACATTGCATCAGGATTCATGAAATCGTGAACCCCGAATTCACGATAGAGGTGATGGGACGTTGAAAGGTCAACTCGCATGTGTGTCGGGTAATCGACATATTGGGAGTCAGGAGTCGGTAAAACGAAGTGTTCGACATTGCGAGTAGCGAAATCATGATAGAATAAGTCCTGACAGGTAAGGGAGAGGTTAGCGTTGACTGAGGTGTTAGGTCTCAGTGATCCGAGAGTCATCATTCGATCATTGACCTCGCGAAATCGTGAAGTCCAATTCCCTGATAAGTAAAGAGAGGGGATCACAGGAAGAGTTCTGTGGGTGCATATTTCCTGAAAAGGAAATAGAAGGACTGGTTAGTGTTCTTTGGGCCAAGGAAAGAGAAGATCCTGTGAGAGGGCATGCTTGAGGGTGCGTGCTGCGTTAGTTTGGTATCAGAGCACAGAAAGGTTCTTTTCTTTCTATAGCAGAGAAGGAGAAAGAGAATTCACTATGCCACCGAGAAGAGATGGACAATCACCCAATCCAGGGGATAGGTAAATGTCACGACAAAGAGGAAGGAAGATGGCAGATCCAACCATAGAGAGACAAATGTGTGATCTCTGAGCAAGACTCGAATACATGGGGACAATGCAGAGACGCACAACCAGTGCAAGGGATTTCAGTGATTCCGAGAGCGAAGTTGAGGCTGAACGAGAAGAGAAAGTTGCAGCCGAAGATGCATCAAATGAGCATTTGATCAAAGCTATTGCAAGAATGGGTGCAAGAGAAAATATGGACATTCCAGTTTACGAGGGAAACTTGGATGCAAAGGAGCTTCTAGACTGGATTAGAGCCCTAGACACATACTTTGACTATGAAGATGTCGAAGAGGAAAAGAAAGTCAGGCATGCTGTCACTAGATTGAAGGGACATGCAGCATTGTGGTGGGATGAACTACAAGATGACAGACGCTGCAAGGGAAAGCAGAAGATCAAGAGCTGGGATAGAATGATCGCGAAGATGAAGGTGAAATTCATCCCCAGGGACTATCAAATTACTCGGTTCAGGAGAATGCAGAACCTGAGACAGAAGCTGATGACAGTGAAAGAATACACTGAGGAATTCTATAGGATGAATATCAGAGTAGGTCATCGGGAGAGTGATGATGAGAAAGTTGCCAGGTGTATGAATGGCGTGAGATATGATATATAGGATGAGATGAGCATGGTAACCATCCAGATGGTGTAATATGCCTACCAGATGGCTCTGAAAGCTGAGGATAAGCTAAGCCGAAAACAGAGTCAGATGGGCCGAGGCAGGAGCCAACCTAGAGGCAAGTCAGTTGCCTAGGAAAGAAACCAGAAGCCCAAAGAGGAATGGAAGAAACCTCAGGGAAAAGTTGAGAGAGGTGGAACCTCACAGAGAGGGCCATATGTTGAACATAGAGGGCAGCATAATGAGCAGAGAGGAGATTATGCTGACAACAACACTTTTCCTCGTACCAGAGGTAGAGGAAGAGGAAGAGGTGGAGTAATCACATGATTCACATGTGGAAAGAATGGGCACAAGTCTTATGAGTGTCCAGAGAAAAAGAAAGAAATTGGATAAGCTCACATCGCCGAAGCACAGAGGCGAGATATTGAGGAAGAAGACGCAGAAGGAAGAAGATCGCTCATGATGCGAAAAGTCCTTTTGACACCCGAGAAAGAGGTGGAAAGTTTAGTCCAAAGGACCAGAATTTTTAGGACTGCTTGTAAGACCAAGGACAGGGTGTGCAAGGTCATTGTGGACAGTGGTAGCACGGACAATCTCGTTTCAACCGAGATGGTAGAGAAGTTGGAGCTGGAGATGATTGATCATCCAAGCCCATATAGAGTTTTGTGGCTACAAAAAGGACACCAGGTAATTGTCACTAAACAATGCTTGGTTGAATTCAAGATAGGAGGATATAATGATAAAATCTTATGTGATGTCATTCCTATGGATGTTTGTCATCTATTGCTAGGTAGACCATGGAAATATGACAGAAATGTGATTCATGATGGGCGAATAAACACATACACCCTAGAGAAGAATGGGAGGACACACATGTTGTTTATGATAAAGGATAAGGAGGTGAAGCCAGAAGTAAGCAACACAATACTTCTCATGAGTGGGAAGGAACTTCTTACAGAAGTTAAGAAGAAGGAGGATCCACAATTCTTTGTGGTCAGGAGGCCGAAGATTGTTCTGACTAGCACAAGAGTGGATGATTTGCCAGAGGAAGTTCATGAACTACTGGAAGAGTTCCCTGACATTGTAGTGGATGAATTACCTCGTTCGTTGCCACCGATTAGGAGTGTGAGTCATCATATTGATGTCATACCAGGAGCTAGTTTTCCAAATAAATCCACGTACATATTGACGCCACAAGAGAATGAAGAAGTTAAGAGGCAGGTCTAGGAATTATTGGACAAGGGTTTGGTTAGGAAAAGCTTGAGTCCATGCGCTATTCCAACAATACTCAGTTCGAAGAAAGACGAAGGCTGGAGGATGTGTACTGACTCAAGGGTGATTAACAAGATAACCATTAGGTACAGATTTCCATTGCCAAGGATGGATGATATGATGGATTGCTTGAGTGGAGCAAGGTATTTTTCAAAGATTGATTTGAAAAGCGGTTATCATCAGATTCACATGAGAGAGGGTGATGAATGGAAGACTGCATTCAAGACAAACGAGGGTTTATATGAATGGATTTTTATGTCGTTTGTCTTAACAAATGCACCAAGTACCTTCATGAGGTTGATGAACGAAGTCCTGAAGGAGTTCATTGAGAAATTTTTCATTGTGTATTTGGATGACATACTGGTTTTCAGTAAAACAACAGTGGAGCATCTTAAGCATTTGGCTAGAGTGATGCAGAAATTGTAGCAGGAGAAGTTGTTGATAAACATGAAGAAGTCCTCGTTCATGAAGACAGAGCTCATTTATTTGGGGTTTGTTATTTCAGCAAATGCGTTGAGGATGGATCCAGATAAGGTGGAGGTAATCAAGAATTGGCCATCACTGAGGAACATATTTGAGGTGAGAAGTTTTCATGGTTTGGCTATTTTCTACCGAAAATTCATCAGGAATTTCAGTGGAATTAGCACAATGATGATGGATACAGTGAAGAAAAGACATAAATCTTTTCACTGGACAACAGAGGCTGAGAAAATTTTTAATCTATTGAAGAGGAAAATTACGGAACAACCAATTCTGGTGTTGCCTAATTTTCAAAAGACATTTAAGGTGAAATGCGATGCAAGAAAATTTGCAATCAGGGCAGTCTTAAGTCAAGAAGACAGGTCGATAGCGTATTTTAGTGAGAAGTTGAATGAGGCAAAATTGAAATACTCCATGTATGATAAGGAGTTCTATGCTATCATACAGACATTGAAGAAATGGAGGCAATACTTGATCCTGAAAGAGTTTGTTTTGTATAGTGATAACCATGCATTACAGTTTGTGACTCAACAAGAGAAGTTGAATTAGAAACATGCCAAATGGGTTGAGTACATGCAGAATTTCACATTTTTGATTAAACATATTTCTGATACTGCTAACAAAGTTGCTGATGCTTTGAGCAGAAAATGTTTGTTGTTGCAGGAGTTCAAGGTCAAAACATTGGGTTTTGATGATCAGGGACATGTATGCTGATGATCTAGATTTCAAGGATGCGTATGAAGCAACTGAGAATCCAGTTCTCAGAGATAGAAGCCAGTGGTCTGAATACATGATCCACGAAGGATTGTTGTTTAATGGCAATCAACTGTGTATCCCAAATTACTCCATGAGGGAGAATCTGCTGAAGGAGAAACACAACGGAGGATTGGCCGGACATTTCGGTCATGACAAAAAATTCGCAAAGCTGAGCGAATCATACTTTTGTCTAGGGATGTGATCAGAGGTTAAGATATTTGTAGATAGATGTAGATTTTGCCAGCATTCGAAGGGGAGGAAGCAGAATGAGGGATTTTATCATTTATTGCCCATACCAGAGAGGTCGTGGGATGCGATAAGCATGGATTTTGTATTGGGGTTGCCAAGAACACAAAGAGGTTGTGATTCAATCTTTGTGGTAGTGGATAGATTTTCCAAGATGGCACACTTCATTCCATGTCATAAGACCAGCAATGCGACTCACATCGCGAACCTGTTTTTCAAAGAGGTCATTCGACTTCATGGGTTGCCAAGGAGCATAGTTTCGGACAGAGATACAAAGTTCATAGGGAATTTCTGGAGAACCTTATGGAAGAATCTGGGAACTAACTTGTTTTTTAGTTCATCTTACCATCCACAGACGGATGGACAGACAGAAGTTGTAAACAGGAGTCTGGGAGATTTGTTGAGAAGCTTGGTGACAGAGCACCATAGTAGTTGGGATAATGTATTACCGTAGGCAGAGTTTTCATATAATGACTCAGTGAATAGGAGTACAGGACAGAGTCCATTTCAAGTTGTCTATGGCATGAAGCCGAGAGGAATTTCTGAACTGAGGGATTCAAAACATAATGCAACTAGGAGTGCTAGTGCAGAAGGATTTGCAGAGGCGATGAAAGAACTTCACAGTCAGGTGAAACTGCGACTGCTGGAATCAAGTCAGGAGTATAAACGCAGAGATGATCAACATAGAAGACAACTTCAGTTTGAGGTTGGTGATCTGGTTCTGGTGCAATTGAGGAAAGAAAGGTTCCCGAGAGGAACATACAACAAGCTGAAGATGAACAAAATCGGACCCTGCAAGGTCTTGAGGAAATTTGGGACAAACGCATATGAGATTGAATTACCCGATGGGATCGGAATTTCTCCGATATTCAATGTCTCAGATTTATATCCATACAAATCTAAGGAAGTAGGAACAAGTGATGAGCAGCCAATGATACAGTAGACAAAGAAAATGCCAGTTGCAGAGAAGCCACAGATGGAGTGTATACTAGACAAGAAAGTGAGAAAAAGGACCAGGCAGAAAGAATACTTTGAGTATCTGGTCAAATGGAAGAACCATCCAGTGGAAGATGCCAACTGGGAGACAGAAGTGGAAATATAGAAGCATGGACAGACCGTGCAGGAGCTCATGGGAAGGAGCCCATGAAAGTTTTCAAGCGAGGGAGTATGATGCAGGAGCATCGCCAACACATGAAGTGAGCCAGCGTGGAAGCAGAGGATAGTTGGACAAGCGCTAGCACAAGTTTTGAAAACACCTTGAAACTGTTGCACGAACATTAATGTGATAATTTAATGAAGCGCACTTACATATTGTAATCGGACCTTGATCCTTTATCTCTCGTACTTAGTAGGTAGAGGCATTTAAGAGAGTTAATGCAGTTAGATAGAAATTAATTCTAGATTAGACAGTATCTAGAGCGCAAGAGGGAAACGGGATATAGAAACCCTCATTGTGCATTTGTAACATGATTAGAGATTGAAACACAGGAAGAGCCAGAGCATGCAGAGAGTTGTATGAGAACACCCATGTACAGATATTTGAATTAATAGAAGAAGCTTTGATTCAAATTCATGGTTTTGTGTCTGTTCTCTGTGTAATGAGGTTGATATGCTCATGAATGTTTGCTTCCTGTTATACATTTTCTTTTATATGTTGTGTATATGATTTCATGTTTGAATTGAAGTCTAAGAGGAAGAAGGAATGAGTTTCAATTGTTTCTCTATTTGAGCCAGAGGATTCTTGCAAGGAGTGCAGTTGAAGTGTCCGCAAGGAGTGCATTGACAGAGGGTTAAGATAGAGATAGTTTTTGTTCTCATTCATCCCAAAGGTGTATTTGGGCACAGGAGCTGTACAAGGAGTGCGCAGGCCGGGTAAGAATCTCAGGGCTATGAACCTGAGTGAAGTATCGAAGGACTACTGCTACAGGAGTGCGCAGAGTCAAAAGACTTCAACACTTGAAAAGCATTTGAAGGTTGTCGCAAGGAGTGCGAGCAAGAGTTCTTTCTGAGAGGACTTGAAAGTCATGGGAAAGATCAGGAGGGATCGGCCTTCAAATATCATGGAAGGATAGCGCAGGGAAGCTGTGACTTAAAATTCATAAGAGGTGTCACAGGTTTGCGAGCAAGCGGACGAGTTTCGTGGAGCTACACTTGGTCATTTCGAAGAATTTATCCGGAAGGAACGAACGGTTGGTATTCTCCGAGGAGAATCCGTGAATCTCCATGAGTCGTTAGATCTTGTGGATTTGCAGGGGAGATACAATGGCGTATTCTTGAAGGTTTAAAACTCAGGAGGGGTAGAGCCGTTGATCAGGGCCACGAGGAACATTGGATATACATGTATATCATTTATCGAGGTTTCGTAGATCGAAACTCCAAATTATTTCCACAGAAATCGCGATATCGTGATACACGATATGACAGTTGAAGGACAGTGTGTGTGCCACAGTGGATTCGGCGAGTGGAGGACAGGTGGCATGAGCTATCAGAGTTTCGCAAGGAGAAGTGGCAAAAACATTGCATTAGGATTCGTGAAATCGTGAACCCCAAATTCCCGATAGAGGTGCCGGGACGTTGAAAGGTCAACTCGCATGCGTGTCAGGTAATCAACATATCAGGAGTTGGGAGTCGGTAAAACAAAGTGTTCGACATCTCGAGTAGCAAAATCACGATAGAAGAAGTCCCGATAGGTAAGGGAGAGGTCAACGTTGACTGAGGTGTTGGGTCTCGGCAATTCAAGAGTCAGCATTCGATCATTGACCTCGCAAAATCGCGAAGTCTGATTCCCTAATAAGTAAAGAGAGGGGATCGCGGGAAGAGTTCTGTGGGTGTAGATTTCCCGAAAAGGAAAGAGAAGGACCGATTAGTGTTCTTTGGGCCGAGGAAAGAGAAGATCCTGTGAGCGGGCGTTCCAGAGGGTGCGTGCTGCATCACAAAGATATAAGGCCATGCAGTATTAAAATCTTTTGAGGATGTATTCTAGGAGGTACCAAGACTACCCCCAAAGAGAGACATTGACTTCTCTATTAACCTAATGCCTGGAGCAGCCCCAGTGTCAAAAACTACGTACATAATGAGTACTCCAGAGGTGAAAGAACTGTAATTGCAGCTTCAAGAGATTTTGAAGAAGGGGTATATACGCCCAAGCGTGTCACCTTGGGGAGCCCCAGTCCTGTTCGTGAAGAAGAAATATGGGACATTGATATTGTACATTGATTTCAGACAGTTGAACAAAGTGACTGTTAAGAACAAGTATCCTTTGCCAAGGATCGATGATCTCTTTGATCAGTTGAAGGATGCTAAGATATTTTCAAAGATAGACATCATGTCAAGATATCACTACGTAAGAATAAAAGATGAAGACATTAGAAAGACTGCCTTCAAAACAAGGTATGGTCATTATGAATTCAGAGTGGTGCCATTTGGGTTGTCGAATGCACATGTTGTTTTCATGTGTTTAATGAATGGAATATTCAGGGAATATCTTGACAGGTTTGTCATAGTATTTTTGGATGACATCTTGGAGTATTCCAAGTCAGAAAGAGCATGAACATCATTCGAATATGGTGTTGTAGGTGCTAAGAGAGCACCAACTATATGCCAAATTGAGAAAATGATCATTTTATCCAAAGTAGATGCATTACTTGGGACATATAATTTCAAAGGATGGGATAGTTAGGGATCCTGAGAAGATAGAGGCCATCAAAGAATGCTCAACACCTAAGAATGTGACATAATTCAGATCATTTATGGGTCTATATGGCTATTACATAAGGTTCATTACAGGGTTCTCAAGGATAGATCACCCTATCACTTCCTTGCAAAGGAAGGAGAAGACGTTTAAGTGGACTGAAGAATGTGAGAAGAGATTCCAGCGATTGAAGTAGTTTTTAACCAGTTCTCCCATACTGAGTATTGCAGATCCAAATGATGATTTTGTAGTGTGCACATATGCATGCAAAGAAGGAATGTGAGGAGTCCTCAGCTAGAATGGATTTGTAATATGTTATGAGTCCAGGAAATTGAAAGAGCATGAAAATAAATATGCAACTCATGATTTGGAGTTGGTGTCTATTGTTCACGCTCTAAAGAAATGGAGGCATTACCTCATGGGAAAGAGGTTTGAACTGAGGACAGACCATAATGGTCTGAAGTATTTGTTTGATAAGCCAACCTTGAAAGCTAGCTAGAGTAGGTGGTTATAATTCCTTTGTGAGTATGACGTTGATATCAAGCATATCAAAGGAAAGGATAACAAAGTGGCTAATGCACTCAAAAAAATAGTGCATGAATTACATGCTACAACCATTAGCATGTACCAAACTTGCATTAAAGGTAGAATTTTGGAAGAAACAAATGCAGATTTGCAGTACATCAAATTGGTAGCAAAGCTACAACAATTTAAGATTCCACAGAAAGTGGAAGATTATAAGTTGGGAGTTGATGGAACACTCCTATACAAAAACAAAGTTTATGTACCTAATGTCCTGGAATTGAAACTTATGATTTTGAAATAAATGCATAATGTGCCTTATGTTGGGCACCTTGGATATCAAAAAACTATGGTAGCAGTCAAGAGCCATTACTTTTGGCCAGGTACGGAGAAAGAGATTACAGAATACATCACCATATGTATGGAGTGTTATAATTTTAAAGCCAAGAACATGCACCCAGCAGGGTTGCTACAACCTTTACCCATCCCTGAGTGGAAGTGGGAGGTAGTGACAATGGATTTCATCACAAGATTGCCCAGAATAGGAAAGCAACATGATTCAATCATGGTGGTGGTGGACAAGCTTACAAAATATTCCCATTTTATCCTATTAAAGACTAATCACAAGGTAGCTAACATTGTCGATATATATATGAGGGAAATAGCACGATTGCACGATGTTGCCAGGACAATTGTGTCTAACAAAGACTCAAAATTTACCTCTAAATTCTACAAAGGGTTATTCAAGGGGTTCAAAATGAATCTGAAGTTCAGCACAACCTATCATCCTGAGTCTAATGGGCATACAGACAGGGTGAACCAAGTGATAGAAGACATGCTAAGGATGTATGTGATGGACAAACCATCTAAATGGGAATACTACCTACACTTGGTAGAATTCGCCTACAACAATGGTTATCAAGCATCACTGAAGATGAGCCCGTTTGAATCACATTATGACAGAAAGTGAAACACTCCAGTAAGCTGGGATAACCCAACTGATAGAGCAGTAGTTGGACTAGAATTTCTCAAGGAAATGGAAGAACAAATGCTGAATATTAAGCAGAATTTGAAAGTTGCCCAAGAAAGGCAGAAGCATTATGTTGATAAAAACATGACCCACAAGGATTTTAAAGTGGGTGATCATTTTTTCTTGAAAGTGAAAGCCAACAGAAGTTCCCTGAAGCTGGGAAACTGTTCAAAGTTGGCAGCCATATTTTTTGTACCGTTTGAAATCCTAGAAAGGATTGGACCACTTGAATATATGCTTGCATTTCTTGCATCCATGACTGTACATAATGTGTTTCATATTTCATTTCTTAAGAAATATATACCTGATTCTAATCATCTAATTGATTGGAATGTTATTCAAGTGGAGCAAGAAGGTGTCTTGCAGATGCATCTAGTGCATATACTGGATTGAAAAAGAAAGAAGCTCCAGAATCGAGCCATAGGGATTGTAAAATTCTAGTGGACCTGGTATGATCCTGAGAGCGCAACATGGGAGCATGAAGATGCTATGTGGGCAGAGTACCTACATCTTTTTGAAGATTTTGAAAATCTTGTTGTTGTTTTGTAAATAAGTTGGACCAAGGATAGTGCAAAAATAAGGGGAGGGGATTGTAATACCCCAAGGCCTAGCCCCCTCTGAATTGTAATATTTCTTATAGGCTAGTGAGACAAGTGGTTATAAGATGAAAGACTTATGTGTTTATTAGGCCTAGTGAGCCACATGCCAAGGCCAATGAGCCTTATTTTTGTATATGTAATTATGCAGATCATTAATAAGAAATATAAACACTACTTCATGTAGACCAACCATGGAGAAGAGTTATGGGGGTCTAAGCTCCACTAGGTAGGGTAAGGAAGGGGGGGGGGTACGTTTTTGGGTCTAGGGGCTAAGCTACGGGGATTACCTCCAGAGGAATAATATTTTAATATTATTTATTGAACACTAAGGTGAACCTGATATGTTGTTTTTATCATAAGTTTCTCGAAAGTGGGATGTAGGCTAAATGGAGCACATGCAGCTCTAGGAAGACAAGTGTCGACATGGGAACATGTAGTTAAAGTTGAAGCGTCAAATTGTGTTGGGGGGTCATCCTTTCGTTCTCCCATCCTACACATGAACCCGAGACCTCTGTCATATGACCTCTACATACCCTCACACATCTCTTAAACCAGAAACTGTGAAGCCATCCCGTGCTACTTCTTGTGAAGCAGACGCAATTGTAGTCACCCGATCCGTGTTGTGACTTAGCGTTAGGATACTGCCATTTTGGGTGTCCATACCCATTTTTCCCTATTTTTGTTGTTGTTGTCACTCGTACCTAGTTGTTTTTGAGTCAAAGATTGGTTGAAGAGGAAGGTTGTCAGGCCTGTGAGCAACTCTCCCAGGTGAGATATTTTGCTGGGAAGTGAGTTCTCCTGGAAGGGAGTCCCATAGAAGCTACAATACTCTGAGACTTATGGTCCAGCCTGTTGCTGAAGCCCAAGGTAAAGGAGGTGTACTAGACGAAGGACTTATATTAGTGAAGGTGTATCCTCCTGGGGTGGAGTAGGTGTGTGGGAAATGAGGGTCTGTGGGTTGTGGAGGTAAGTGGCTCTTGGGATAAAAGATCCTTCTTGTTGCTTTGTGAAACTTCCTTGTTCTCCTTACCAAGCCTAGAATTCCCTTACCCGGTGGAGTTTATTCCCAGCTCGGGGGTGACCTACTGCTGAGAGTGATGAGAAACACAGTTAAAGGCAAGGAGGTTCGTGGAAGGTCTACACACAGTTGGTGGATTTACTCCAGCTAAAAGATAAGTGTCATTGTTGTGCTTAATTATGTATTTTATGCATGTTTTGTGATGCTTGAATGTTATCATGTATTCCGTTGCATGTGGATTTAATCTTGTTTGAAATTGAACTTGTAGCAGTAATTCTTTGTTATCATGATTAAGTGTTTTAAATTCATTAAACTGCATATATATCATATAAGTGTATATTCCGCATGGTAGCATTACCCAGTCTCTGGAGGGTCGGGAATGTTACAATACATTTCAAGTTGAACTCCATGAAACTTGTGGAATTGCAAATAAGACATTTTAGAGTACTACAGGTCTCAATTTAAGACTCAAAAGGGCCGAAATTTTAGAGATACATCACAAGGAAGGTCATCTTAGAGGACAAAGTCCAAATCAGGGTTTCAAAGGTATGTTCACTTAAAACTATCATAACTTTTGATTGGGATGTCTGATTGAGTTGATTCAAAAGCCAATGGAAAGAGGAAACCTATAATATTATATAGGAACAAAGATTATAACTATTTGAGATCATTATAATTAATATATTGAGGTTGTAAGTTAAGGGTTGGTGTTAGACCTCAATTAAGAATTAATGGAAATACCTAAATTTACAGGAGATGAAGATAAAGATGAAATAACTCCTATGGAATGGTAGAGGTTGGTAAAATAGTAGGATATGATTCCTTCAAGGGAAAGAATTTTTTTTTTTGGTGAATCTTGGAAGTGGTGGATGATTATTGATCAAGATACTATATGGCACTTCACATGGGAAAAAATTGAAAAACTATTCTCAAATAAATGGATTAAGGATACAAACATGGAGGAAATGCATATAATTCAAAATGAATTAAGAGAAGCAAATGAAGAGATTAAGAAGAAGGGTGAGGAGCTACCTAAGATATTATCCCTCAATGACTCACTCATTAAGGAGGTTAATAACTTAAAAAGAAAGAAAAAACTATCAAAGGAAAGTGGGGAAAGATCAGTCAAGGGAAGATTTGAAAAACAAACATGAAGAGATATGTAGATTATGAAGCCATAATAAAAAACTATTGGATGAGGTTAATATATTGAAAGAAGAAAATAAAAGTTGTCAAAATAAAGAATAAAGAAGGATCTTGGATGTAGAATCTACCAAAATACTTGAAGAGAAAATTTGCAAGAAGATTTAGGAATCTAAATACGGATGAGGTAAAATTAGAAATGCAATCTAGAATTGAAGAAGGGCGTCAAAATTTGAAAAATGGGGTGACATTGCAGCTTCAAAAGGAGATAGAAGACAAGATTCAAGAACATCCCCAGAAAATACTTGAAGAAGTTGAACTCCATATAGAGGATATACATGCCAAATATGATGGAATTATCTCCAAGGCTAGAACAATCAAAGAAAAAACAAGGAAGATAGAGGATTCCATTT
This sequence comes from Picea engelmannii, assembly GCA_009831015.1. NCBI lineage: Eukaryota > Viridiplantae > Streptophyta > Pinopsida > Pinales > Pinaceae > Picea > Picea engelmannii. Next base: position 178,458 of record ML814302.1, on the reverse strand, counting down.
TCTCTAAAAATAATTTAGTTGAAATGCACATGTCAAGTGAAGAAAATCCATCAAAAGTGGAACCATATTGACACCCTCATTACAAGGAAACATTTCAAGGAAGACAAAAAGGTTGATATCAACATTATGAAGGAAGAAGATGGAATACTTGTCAATATTCAATGAACAAGGCATCATAAAACCACTCTTCAACAAAATATTATCAGAGACCAACAACCACTACAAATTGGAAAAGATACAACAAAAATACATGGAATCAAAGGAAAGAAAATTAGGAAACAAATAGACACCAAGGATTAAGACCAAAAAGAATTGATTTTGGATGGATAGATCATATATAATGGAATGAAGAAAGAAGGAACACAAGAAAATAATATTAATTGGTTTCATCACATGTGAATCATTTAATTGACAAAGCGTTTTGAAGGAAGGTACTATGTTATTCGGTAAAGGGGGCATATATATGGCTAAATGTTCATGTAATGTGTAAATATATATGTAATAGGGTTAGCTTAGTAGTAAAGGGGCCTCATGTGCAAGTGTGAATATATATATATATATATATATATATATATATATATATATATATATATATTCATTATTGGATAGATGTGAATGGTGATGTATAAAGGTATTTGGTTATTTGGAGGGGGGTCCCCTATTATTTAAGGAGTTATTGTGTAACTTATCTATATTGGAGTTGTGCTCCACGCTCACATTCCATACATGGTGTGTAATTTTGGTTTATTCTGATAATTTAATCATTTGTTTCATTACAAATTGTCATGCACCATGTCTACACTAGAAGTCGTTTAGAGTTTCCCTCTACAAAAAAATCATTGTTGAATGCTATTGGTGGGATTTATCCTTCAGATGCTTGATTATTGATAATTGATCACGATTAGACTTAGGATAGAATTCCTCATTATGTTTCCTTCAAGATTGAAATATCTACATATGGAAAGAAGATTTTCATATCTATAATCAATAAGGAATCCTATAATTGTACCATTTTCTTGTCATGTTGGAAATAATTAGGTTCTCCTGAGCTTGTTCCTTCTATAATTGTATTAATTGAATTTGATTGTTTATGTATTAAACCACATGGAATTATCCCTTTCAATTAGGGAATAAAAATATAAGAATTAAGTTAGAACTAGTGGATGCTTCTCTTTATTGTAATCTTTGCGTGTGATGGAGCTAGTTGTATTCAATGGCTACAATCATGTTATACATTTTTTGAGCAATTATATTTCCTCATCAAGGGAACATTGTCACCATTAACTGTTTGTCCTACTGTATGCCAAATTCCAGTTTGAATACTAGTATGAATGTTCCATTCATGGGTGATTGTGATGTAAGAGAATCCTACCTCCAAAATCTAGCTCATTTTGGTGAGGCCTATGGGGTATTTGATTTACTAGAGGAGTTGGTTCCTTAATTTAATATTTGTAATATTCCTATGTTTTAATGATTTCTAGAGGAGAATCATAGGATAGGTTTGATTAATGAGAATGGAAATTTATTTGTAAAAGTTATCGAATGTATGAGAACATGTCTATTTTTAGTTTTCTAGGGATATCATGAATATTTTCATGGATCTAGAGATTTGAGTTTCTTAAAAGTGATCCTAGAGTATGTAACATCCCGCTCTGGCTCACCAAGAAAACTTATTATTTGAGGACACTTGCTCACAAGTGATCTGGACCTTTTTGATGTTAGACCATTTATACTTGATTAAGATGCGATTGACAAACGACATGATGTGTTACTATTTGATGTAGACAGGTGCTATTGACTCAACTTTATTGAGTGTGTAGGGTTTTGGACCTTGAGGATGCAGAGGCATCGATGGAACCCCTTGTACTCCGGATTGAGTCAGGGAGTGTGCTTTTGGGTTGATTTATTTACTGTGATATTTCATTTGATTCGATGATACGATGTTGACATTTCTGACATGATTGTTGATGATGCAAGCTGACGATAGCTTGCCGACCAGACTCACATATGAAGTAAAGGGGCCACACACAATTTCCAGAGAGGTTGAGGGAGAGGGGTGGACAACAGCCCTGCCACCGCCTACTAGCACTCCCACCGTGGCTCGAACTGTAGGTTAACGATTACCTAGTTCGAGAGGATCCACGATGCCGTGAGGGAAAACTGCGAAATTCGCTCACGATGATTCTAAGGGGTGCGCAATAAGGCGGGGGCCTTATTCCTTATAACCCTTAGTCTCCCACAAGTTCACCTGGCGGAGTGTTGACTCCAGGGGTTATAGATGTCTACCAATCAGTCTAGTTGGCGAGTGGCACCCATGGAGCACGTGGTGCATCCTGAAGGGCACGTCGCACGAAAGAAACACACGAAGCAAGTGGCACCCTTGGAGCACGTGGTGCATCCTGAAGGGCACGTCACGTAAAGGAAATGAATGAGGCGAGTGGAACCCTTGGAGCACATGGTACATCCTGAAGGGCACGTCGTATTGATGTGGATGAAGGAAACAAACCTAAATAGCCCTAAGACAATAACGCCTTAAGAAATTCTTAAACAACTTCCCTAAGCCAGTGTCGCCCAGTTCAGAATCTAGTACTAAGTCTAAAAATTTTAGGGTAAAATTTTAGTCTAACCCTAAGAGCAGACCCTGGAATAAAAATAAAAAAAGAAACAAAAACCCACCTAAGTAATAGTTGGGTCTTCATAAAATTCTTGGGGCGATGACGAGGGTAAGTTTTAAAACAAATCAAATAGTTTTAAAACTTTGCAAAGAAGAAATTAATTTCTAACTGGTGGGAGAATGACATCACCTTCATAGTGTAACATAAATAAAATTCCAAAAAAAAAACAAAAACTAAGACCATTATCCTCTCACTATCCATGTCTACATTATTAAACTATCCTCCATCACCTTAATCTTCCAGTATCCATTTCCCATTTACATGTCCATTTCACATTACTAAATCACCATCCATCCCCTTAATTTCTCATTATTACTGTTTTATGTAATACATCTACTTTTCCCATATACATGTTTGTCATCACTTTAATCTCTTATTAACCTATATATATATATTAAGGATAAATTAAAATGATGGATGATGATAAATTAAAATGATGAATAACATGCTTGTAAATAGGAAAAATAAAGTAATATATATATTATAAACAAATTGACGTGTATTCCATAATCTCTAATTTATAGAAAAAATAAAATAATTTATGGAGAAGGGTAGGGATGAGTGACACTTGTAAAAGAGAGAAATTTTTAGGGTTTCATTAAAAAAAAAAAAAAACTAAAATTTATTATGATTTAGGGTTTGAGGGGCATAAAAGAAAGGAGGAAGGGAGAAGGAAAAAAGAAGAAGCTATGAGGTATTGTTATGCTGTCGAAATGGAAAACTGGACTGATTGCTTGCAAGGAGTTGGGGATTTTCTCAGCTGTGTTAGGGTGGTAGCTCAGCCTTGGAGGCGAGATGGGAAGCTAGGTTACTGTATGGATTGTGTGTGGCCCCTTTGTGGCTCGGGGGGCTGAGGGGGAAGCAGAGTACCCCTGTCGTTTTGCTAGGAGGTACCAGTGAAGTCTCTATGGCCGACAAGCGGGAGCAGAATGGAGCAGGAGAAACGCGGAGAACACAGACGTCATCAAGCGGGCGATAAGGCCAGGTACACTCCTCTATTTTGTAGAGTAGAATGGTTACTGTATAAACCTGTAGTTTCCAGGGTTATTGTATAACTTAGTTTATGAACTGCAATTTCAATGGTTGTTGTACAACTGTAGTTCCAAAGGTCATGGTATAAACTTGTAGTTGCCTGTTTACTGTCATTTACTCTGTAATCCTTCTCTGCCTGTTGTTTATCTCGGTGTTGACTATCTTAAAAGAAAAATAAGAAAAATAAATAAGAATGTGCATTGGGGTTTATCTCAGCATTGAGGGTCAAAAATTCTTTGCGTTCTTGTTGTTTAAATTCTGCGTATTTACTGTGGAATTTCTCTATGGTTGGGTTAAATGCCCTGCATTTTTTTTAATGAACTTGCGCTGCGTTCTGGTTTCAATCCTGAGCGTTTTCCTTCTTGCTGGGCATTTCGATTTTTCTGGGACGTTGATCTCTTATGGAAGAAAGTTTTCTTTGTGTGTTGTTGGGCGTTGATTTGTGGACTGTTAATAACCTCATTGTCGTCTGTATTGGCCTATCTTATCGGCCAGTGGTTGTAAGCTGCAGATTTAAAAATCTCTGGATGCAAATTATTTAATACGAACCCTATCCCTAGACTGTCTTCGAACGTCGAATCCTTAACAATACATTGGTTAAGGGTCAATACCAAAACTAAAAGTTGGGTCCATGGATATCACCATTTGTTTCACTTGGTTTGGCCTGGGTTCAAGTAACGCAATCGATATAGGTTTTATGACAGTGAAATATTTTATTCCCTTTTTCCATTACATGTGCAGCAGATATAGATTAGGATAAAAATGGTTCGTATAAAACTGCTACAGATATAGGTTTTAATAATAATGTTATTTGTGAGTTTATAGTTTATTATGGGTATGTATATCATAAAAATGATGTTGATTGGGAACTTGTGACCACGTTTTAATTTTCTGTGACTACCATGTATAAAGCCAGGTGGAGAGCCTGTGAACTCTTTAGCTCATGCGTGAGTCCAATAGGGAGGATTTTATGTATTTACCCATTATTCAAATTCCACTAATTTAATATATCTCTTAAAAAGGGAGATAGTATGTTGTATTAGCAACATCCTGAGCTAGCTAACCCTAATACATTAATTATAATGTGATAATTTAATGGTTGACGCATCCCAGGCAGGTTATTGCTAGTTAATTTGGGTAATGTCAAGAGGCCAGTTTAATTACGCCTTGGGGAGTGTCAAATGTTTCGATTGTCGGTGTATTCAATTCCTCAACTGCAGTTCTATTCCCCTTCCGTTGAGTCATTGGCTGAGAAATCATACCTACATCCAAAGGTCAGACCATTTATTAATTGCTTGGTGCAGCGCTCTCTTTTCCCAGCGTTTTCCTCCATTCGTTGGAGTGCTGGGTTAATTCACTGCTACAGCCTTGGTTTGGGCCTTCTCCAACGTTTCATGTTTCCCAAAAGGAACCTTTTTAAATTGCCTTACCTCCTGAATGCCACGAGATGGTTCTCAACCATAGGAATCTTCTCCCCCGATTTGTTTACTGGCAGCTGGAAAAAAGGGATGCTGTCAGAATGATTAATGTCCAGCGAAATTACAAGACGGTGGCCTTTCCTTTACTATTTTTAGTTTTTAAATAATTAACACTGGATGTTAGCACTGGACCTAGGACAGTTAAACCATAGCGCCTGACTTCACTTACATTTGTTTATTATTTAAAAACTGACAGGTAGCGCCCAAAAATAAAGCATATTTATATCTATTGAATGCTGAATGGACCCAGCGACTGGTGTTGAATGCCAGATGAGAAAATCCTTATGTGAGGTTAATTAATTATGATGGAGCTAATTATGGGCAACATAATTTAGTTCTATTTCAGTTATATTATAGCTGCTTGGGTTTATACTTCTAGAATGGCTTAGTTCTGTTTTCATAATACCTTGACTTACATTGTCGGAGGTATGGGAATGTATTTGTAATGAATGAATGAAATGTTATTGTGAAAGGTAATCATAATAAATGTAAGGAAGTATTATTGAATATTATTACATTATGTTAGGGTAATTGTAATGTAAGACAATGATTATTGTAATGTTATTCGGGAGGTTATTGCAATGTTACCACATTATAATATAATGAATATAAGGTAATGTTATTTCATAAATCGTCTTATGATGGAATGTGTGAATTATAATGTGAGGAATTGATAGTGTAATCTCATGCAATATATCAAAATGTTAATGGATTGATCATTAGTATAATGTCCTTGCATCTTAGATGGTTAATTTGTGAAGTCCTTATATCATAATGTAATGATGCTAGTGCTATGGTGAAGTCATCGTAGTTATCATGAAATTAGTTAGGAATTGTGAAGTCTTTATATTACCAAGGTAACGATGCTAACCCTCATGGGATGATTGATAATGTAAGTTTACAATGATGGCGTCAAATGATTTAAGAATAATTTGTTAATTATTGAGCTGTAGTGAAAGATTATTTGTTGCTTATTGCGTTAAAACCCATTTACAACCATTCATTATATTTATGATTACAATTGGTGACTTTTTATCTTGTTAGATGTTAAACCAGTCCAGTTTCAGTCTTGTACTATAGGGGTCCCTTGAAGGTGTTTTAGATGGCACCTTGATGATGATTAATGATTTAGAGTTGCGCATTGGAATGACTTTAAGACTCATATAGCTGGTAGTCCCTTGTTAAATTAAGATTGTGCTGGGTTGTAAAACCTTGTGTGTGTGGTCATCTTGTGTCGGGCGGGAGGTAGACACCTCTAGGTAACCTTAGGAGATATGTCTGTGTGTGTGATTTTCCTTGTGAGAACCCCATGCCGTATCAAGAGTCTCGGGCCCTTTAAAGGTAGGGCTTCCACTCTTGCGACACACCTGACAGAGATTACTAGTTTCTGCCTGAGCAGCCGGCCAGGAGTCTATCTGACCTTCTCTCTCTCCGGAACAATGAACTAAGATTAAACGCCTTGCTTTCCTGTGCAGAAATAGTAAGATCTACTACTATGGATCCTTCCCTCTGTGTTTGTACGGTGCATAAACCAGTATGTCGTTAAATGTTTGCGTTGTGCGCCATGTGTCTATGGTCATTTATTGTTGCAGCTACTTGTTGTGCGCCCTTGTCTTCTTGTGGTAACCTTCCTGGTTGCGTCTTGTTAAATTGTCGGGGGGCGATGTACAGTCAAGTGTGTCTGTTACTTATACACATGCACACACCTTAACACAAAAAAAAATAAAAAAAATTCACCGGTTAAAGAGTCGTTGTCATAACAAGGAGGGCGTTACATATGGTATCAGAGCTGGTTCGACCCGCGACTTGGGATTCGCTACGGATTTCGTTGACAGGATTAGATTGATTATACTATTGTTGATTGAGTTGATTGTGTGCATGCAGGTAATCATGGTTAGAGGACGTCACGGAGGCAGACAGTGGGGTGCTAGGGGAGGAGGCGTGACACCTCTAGCATCATCCATGCCTGAGGGGTCTAAACCCCAGGAAGGCGAGCAGGTTCTCGGACAGGAGAAAATAGTTGTTGGTGAGTTTATTGGGATGTTGAGATCCTTTCAATGCATGTCCGAGGCTCTGATCAGCCGATTGGACAGAGACAAGGCCATGGCGCCGACACCCCCTGAGGTTCTGCCGCACGCACCGGCCATTACAGGTAGCATTCACCGTGAACTCGAGAAGGTAAAATTTCCCGAGTTCTTTGGTTCCCTGGACGACGCAGCCGTTGAGGCATGGTTGGAGAATATGGCGATGTGCTTCGCACTTCGCCATTATACCTCCAACATGAAGGTCTGCATGGAGGTATTTCAACTGAAGGGGAGCGCTCTTCTATGGTGGAAGACGCTCCTGCCGCAGCTGAACATGGTCATTGAAGACATGTCATGGGAACTGTTTGAGGAACGGTTCTGAGAGAGGAACCTTTCAGATGAATTCATTGAATGTCAACTCAATGATTTCAACGCTTTACGACAGGGAGGACGTACGGTGCCCGATTACAAGGCACATTTTATGGAGTTGCTCCGATATGCTCCACACCTTAACACAGAGAAGATCAAGGTCAACCGGTTCGTGTTTGGCCTTAACGGAAGCCTGCGTGCAAAGGTTAGGATCTTGATTCCTCAAACCTTGCACGACGTTGTCCAAAAGGCCCTCATAGCAGAGGAGGAGCTTATTAGTGGGGGTCAGACCAGGACTCCAGCGAGACCCGCAGGGCAGAGTTCATCTGGTGCGCCGCAGCATCAGACACCAGCGAGACATACGCCGGGACATCATGGCTTCCAGAGGGGATCCACTTTTGCCACACCCCGATGACCTCCACCTCAGCAGTGGACACCTTATCAAGGACCACAGTACCAGCAATAGCATCGCCCGCAGCAGCAACAGTTTAGGCCTTTTCAGCAGAACAGACCAGGGTTTCAGGCCAGTGGGCAGTCATCTTCTACTTCGGGTACCAGGACTACTGGGCCGAAGAAGGGGTGTTGGACGTGTGGGGAGTCACACTACCAGTGTGACTGTCCTGTGGAGAGGGCCAGAGTGTCTGGATCAGCCGGACCCACTACCGTGGGAGATATGGGCAAGGCCCATCGGATACATGCATCGGTGAATAACCGCCAGGCAGAGCACCGTCGACTGTGCTCGAGACGACAGGTATTGTCGCTGACCATACCCTTAGTATTTTGATAGACCCAGGTGCTACTGAGAGTTTCATTTCTGGTGAAGTGATAAAAAGGATTAAGATAAAGGCAGTCAAACAGGATGAGTTTAGCTTCGTAGAGATGGCTTCGGGAGCCAATCAGAAGGTGGGAGGAAAGGTTAGGGGCTATGCCCTTAACCTGGGAGAGTTTGTCACAAGGGTAAACTTGTACGTCATGATCTTAGGATCTTATGACGTCGTGATCGGTATGGATTGGTTGGAAATGCATGAGGCGATACTCAACTGTAAGACGAAATAGTTGAGCTTGGTTGATGACGAAGGATAGAGACATGTGATTGTAGGAAGGAACTAGGGAGTTTCCCTGTGGTTCATCTCTTCCTTACAGTTACGGAAGAGTATGCGCAAGGGGTGAAAACTTTATGCGATCCTTGCGCTAAATGAGAAGGGAGTAGCAGAAGGTCTAGAACACCTTCCGTTGGTGAAGGAGTTTTTGGACGTATTTCTAGAGGAGTTTCCTGGGATGCCGCCGGAAAGGGAACTGGAGTTTACCATAGACCTGAAACCGAGAACCGAAACGATAGAAATAACGCCTTATCGGATGTCGACCCTGGAGTTGCAAGAGTTTAAAATGCAACTGAAGGAGTTGTTGGATCTGGGACTAATACGTCCTAGTGTGTCACCGTGTGGTGCACCAGTTATTTTCATACGAAAGAAGGACAGATCATGGAGGCTTTTCATTGACTACCGTCAACTGAACAAGGCGACGATCAAGAATCAATATCCCTTACCTAGAATTGATGATCTGTTCGATCAAATGAAGGGTGCGATGGTGTTCTCCAAGATCGATTTGCGATCCAGGTATCACCAGTTATGGATCAAGGAGGATGACATCCCTAAGACCGCCTTTAAGACGAGATTTGGACATTACGAGTTTACTGTTTTGCCTTTTGGACTGACAAACGCCCCAGGGGTATTCATGAGTTTGATGAACGGGGTGTTCCG
>ML814302.1:147661-168659 GCA_009831015.1 Picea engelmannii | reverse complement strand
CGGGGTGTTCCGCGAGTACTTGGACAAGTTCGTCCAAGTATTCTTTGATGATATCTTGATCTACTCTCGGACGACGAAGGAGCATGATGAGAACTTGCGCTTGGTACTACAATGTTTACGAGAACACAAATTGTATGGGAAGTTGTCCAAATGATCTAGCCAAGGTTGAGGCTATTATGGAATGTCCTGCGCCGACGAATGTCATAGAAGTGCGTAGTTTTATGGGATTAGCAGGATACTATCAACGGTTTGTCGAGGGTTTTTCGAAGATAGCAAATCCGATCACGGAATTGCAGAAGAAAAACAAGAAGTTTGTTTGGACAGAGAAATGCGCGGAATCATTTCGGAGGCTTAAAGAGTTGTTGACAACTGCGCCAATACTAAAGGTCCCTGACATGGACGCAGACTTCTTGGTATGCACTGACGCATCCAAGGAAGGATTAGGCGGAGTCTTGATGCAAGACGAACGAGTGATTTCTTACATTTCGAGGAAGCTGAGAAGGCATGAGGAGAACTACGCGACGCACGATTTGGAGTTGTTAGCCATCGTTTATGCCTTGAAGGTTTGTAGAAACTACCTTGTTGGACGAAAATTTGAATTAAAGACTGATCATTATGGGCTGCAACACATTTTCATGCAAAGTGACCTGAATGCGCGATAACGGCGTTGGTCGGAATTTCTTAGCGAGTACGACTTCGAGATTACTTACATAAAGGGAACAGTGAACCGAGTGGTGGATGCTTGGAGTCGGAGGCCACGCATCCTTTCGGTGTTACCTCTTCAGACAAATCTACGTGAGAATATTCTCACCTTACAGCATGACGATGACTGGTACACAGAAATCAAGGATTTTATCGGACAAAACACAGTGATGGTACCACGATATGAGGGATATTCATTGGATAACAATGGGTTATTGAGGTTTAGAGGTCATATTTACATACTGCCTAACGATGAGTTGAGGATGTTGATCCTGAGTGAGGCTCATAGAGCAGTTTACATGGCTCACCCAGGAGTTACGAAGATGAGGGCAGACCTTAAACCCTTATTCTTCTGGAAGGGAATGATGGCTGACATAGTCAACTTTGTGGCTAGATGTCTAGAGTGTCAGTAGGTAAAGGCTGAACATAGACACCCGGCAGGTTTACTTCAACCACATGCCATTCCGGAATCAAAATGGGAAGTTATTTCGATGGACTTTATTGTTGGATTGCCACCGACGGCCAGGAGACACGACTCGATTTTTGTAGTAGTAGACACTCTGACGAAGAGTGCTCACTTTGTTCCGGTGCGTGCGATGTATCAGGCACCTGACATAGCAAGAGTTTTCATCAGTGATATTGTGAGGCTGCATGGCGTGCCTAAGAAGATTATATCTGATCGATGATCGGTGTTTACTGGACGATTTTGGACGAGTTTCCAAGAGGCCTTGGGAACTCAACTTAACTTTAGTACTGCGTATCACCCAGAGACTGACGGATAGACCAAAAGAAATAACCAAACCTTAGAAGACATGTTGCGCATGTACGTGATGGACCAACAAAAACGTTGGGAGGAATTCTTGCCTCTAGTAGAGTTCGCTTATAACAACAGTTACCAGAGCACCATTAAGATGGCGCCTTTGAGTTTCTTTATGGGAGACTGTGTCAGACACCCTTGAGTTGGGATCGGATTGAGAATAGGGTCCTGGTGGGACCAGAAGTGATCCAAGAAATGGAAGAGCAAATGAAAACCATAAGACAAAGGATTAAAGAAGTGCAGGATCGACTGAAGAGTTATACCGATGTGCACCGAGCCGACCGTAGTTACGAGGTTAGTGATCGAGTCTTCTTGCGGGTTAAACCGCATAAGAGTTCGATCAAGTTTGGAAAGGGAGCTAAACTCTCTCCTAGGTTCGTGGGACCTTTCGAGATTGTGGAGAGAAAGGGGCCCGTGGCCTATCGACTAGCCTTGCCTGATTCTTGAGGCATATGCACAATGTTTTTCATGTATCTTTTTTGAGACATTATGTTAGTGATCCTACACATGTGATTGACATGAGTTCCTTGCAGGTATCGGAGGAGGGAGCGCTCACAGCTGAGCTGGTCCACATCCTAGATCATTGTGTTTGATAGTTACGACGTCGAACAGTAGATCAAGTCAAGGTCCAGTGGGACATTTATAGTCTGCACTCAGCGACCTGGGAGGACGCATATGATATGCGTCAGCAGTTTCCATTTTTGTTTGATAGATAGACTTATGATACTGTGATACTTTTATTTCGGCATTTATACTGAGAAACTTCGGGACGAAGTTTAGACCAAGAGGGGGTGTATGTAATATCCCTCTCTGGCTCCCTGAGAAAACTTATTATTTGAGGACACTTGCTTGCAAGTGATCTGGACCTTTTTGATGTTAGACCATTTATACTTGATTAAGATGCGATTGACAGATGACATGATGTGTTACTATTTGATGTAGACAAGTGCTATTGACTCAGTTTTATTGAGTGTGCAGGGTTTTAGACCTTGAGGATGCAGAGGCATCGATGGAACCCCTTGCTCTCCAGATTGAGTCAGGGAGTGTGATTTTGGGTTGATTTATTTACTTTGATATTTCATTTGATTCGATGATATGATGTTGACATTTCTGACATGATTGTTGATGATGCAGGCTGACAATAGCTTGCCGATCAGACTCACATAAGGAGTAAAGGGGCCACACAAGATTTCCAGAGAGGTTGAGGGAGAGGGGTGGATAGCATACCTACCACCGCCTACTAGCACTCCCGCCGTGGCTTGAACTGTAGGTTAACGATTACCTAGTTCGAGAGGATCCATGATGCCATGAGGGCAGACTGTGATAGTCGCTCACGATGATTCTAAGGGGCGCGCAATAAGGAAGGGGCCTTATTCCTTAGAACCCTTAGTCTCCCACAAGTTCACCAGGCGGAGTGTTGACTCCAGGGGTTATAGATGTCTACCAATCAGTCCAGTTGGCGAGTGGCACCCTTGGAGCACGTGGTGCATCCTGAAGGGCACATCGCGTAAAGGAAATGAATGAGGTGAGTGGCACCCTTGGAGCATGTGGTGTGTCATGAAGGGCACGTCGCATTGATGTGGATGAAGGAAACAAACCTAAATATCCCTAAGACAATAACGCCTTAAGAGATTCTTAAACAACTTCCCTAACCCAGTGTCGCCCAATTCAGAATCTAGTACTAAGTCTAAAACTTTTAGGGTAAAATTTTAGTCTAACCCTAAGAGCAGACCCTGGAATAAAAATAACAAAAGAAACAAAAACCCACCTAAGTAATAGTTGGGTCTTCATAAAATTATTGGGGCGATGACGAGGGTAAGTTTTAAAGCAAATCTAATAGTTTTAAAACTTGAGGGTCAAAATTTCTCTACGTTCTTGTTGTTTAAATTCTGCGTATTTACCGTGGAATTTCTCTGTGGTTGGGTTAAATGCCCTGCGTTTTTTTTAATGAACTTGCGCTGCATTCTGGTTTCAGTCCTAAGCGTTTTCCTTCTTGCTAGGCGTTTCGATTTTTCTGGGACGTTGATCTCTTATGGCAGAAAGTTTTCTTTGTGTGTTATTGGGCGTTGATTTGTGGACTGTTAATAACGTCATTGTCGTCTGTATTGGCCTATCTTATCGGATAGTGGTTGTAAGCTACGGATTTAAAAATATCTAGACGCAAATTATTTAATACGAACCCTATCCCTAGACTGTCTTCGAACGTCGAATCCTTAACAATACATTGGTTAAGGGTCAGTACCAAAACTAAAAGTTGGGTCCATGGATATCACCATTTGTTTCAATTGGTTTGGTCTGGGTTAAAGTAACGCAATCGATATAGGTTTTATGACAATGAAATATTTTATTCCCTTTTTCCATTACATGTGCAACAGATATAGATTAGGATAAAAATGGTTCGTATAAAAATGCTACAGATATAGGTTTTGATAATAATGTTATTTGTGAGTTTATAGTTTATTATGGGTATGTATATCATAAAAATGATGTTGATTGGGAACTTGTGACCGCGTTTTAATTTTCTGTGACTACCATGGATAAAGTCAGGTGGAGAGCCTGCAAACTCTTTAGCTCACGCGGGAGACCAATAGGGAGGATTTTATGTATTTACCCATTATTCAAATTCCACTAATTTAATATATCTCTTAAAAAGGGAGATAGTATGTTGTATTAGCAACTTCCTGAGCTAGCTAACCCTAATACATTAATTATAATGTGATAATTTAATGGTTGACGCATCCCAGGCAGGTTATTGCTAGTTAATTTGTGTAATGTCAAGAGGCCAATTTAATTACGCCTTGGGCAGTGTCAAATGTTTCGATTGTCAGTGTATTCAATTCCTCAACTGCAGTGCTATTCCCCTTCCATTGAGTCATTGGCCGAGAAATCATACCTACATCCAAAGGTCAGACCATTTATTAATTGCTTGGTGCAGCGCTCTCTTTTCCCAGCGTTTTCCTCCATTCGTTGGCGTGCTGGGTTAATTCACTGCTACAACCTTGGTTCGGGCCTTCTCCAATGTTTCCTATTTCCCAAAAGGAACCTTTTTAAATTTCCTTACCTCCTGAATGCCACGAGATGGTTCTAAACCATAGGAATCTTCACCCCCGATTTGTTTACTGGCAGCTGGAAAAAAGGGATGTTGTCAAAATGATTAATGTCCAGCGAAATTACAAGACAGTGGCCTTTCCTTTACTATTTTTAGTTTTTAAATAATTAACACAAGATGTTAGCACTAGACCGGGGACAGTTAAACCATAGCGCCCAACTTCACTTACATTTCTTTATTATTTAAAAACTGTGAGGTAGCGCCCAAAAATAAAGCATATTTATATCTATTGAATGCTAAATGGACCCAACGACTGGTGTTGAATGCCAGATGAGAAAATCCTTATGTGAGGTTAATTAATTTTGATGGAGCTAATTATGGGCAACATAATTTAGTTTTGTTTCAGTTATATTATAGCTACTTGGGTTTATACTTCTAGAATGGCTTAGTTCTGTTTTCATAATACCTTGACTTACATTGTAATGAATCATATTATAACGGAGGTATGGGAATGTATTTCTAATGAATGAATGAAATGTTATTGTGAAAGGTAATCGTAATAAATGTAAGGAAGTATTATTGAATATTATTACATTATTTTAGGTTAATTGTAATGTAAGACAATGATTATTGTAATGTTATTCGGCAGGTTATTGCAATGTTACCACATTATAATATAATGAATGTAAGGTAATGCTATTTAATAAATCGTCTTATGATGGAATGTGTGAATTATAATGTGAGGAATTGATAGTGTAATCTCATGCAATATATCAAAATGTTAATGGCTTGATCATTAGTATAATGTCCTTCCATCTTGGATGGTTAATTTGTGAAGTCCTTATATCATAATGTAATGATACTAGTGCTATGGCGAAGTCATCGTAGTTATCATGAAATTAGTTAGGAATTGTGAAGTCTTTATATTACCAAGGTAACGATGCTAACCCTCATGGGGTGATTGATAATGTAAGTTTACAATGATGGCGTCAAATGATTTCAGGATAATTTGTTAATTATTGAGTTGTAGTGAAAGATTATTTGTTGCTTATTGCGTTAAAACCCATTTACAACCATTCATTATATTTATGATTACATTTGGTGACTTTTTATCTTGTTAGATGTTAAACCAGTCCAGTTTCAGTCTTGTACTATAGGGGTCCCTTGAAGGTGTTTTAGATGGCACCTTGATGACGATTAATGATTTAGAGTTGCGCATTGGAATGACTTTAAGACTCATATAGCTGGTAGTCCCTTGTTAAATTAAGATTGCGCTGGGTTGTAAAACCTTGTGTGTGTGGTCATCTTGTGTCGGGTGGGAGGTAGACACCTACAGGTAACCTTAGGAGATATGTCTGTGTGTGTGATTTTCCTTGAGAGAACCCCGTGCCGTATCAAGAGTCTCGAGCCCTTTAAAGGTAGGGATTCCACTCTTCCGACACACCTGACGAAGATTACTAGTTTCTGCCTTAGTAGCCGGCCAGGAGCCTATTTGACCTTCTCTCTCTCTGGAGAAGCGAACTAAGATTAAACACCCTACTTTCCTATGTAGAAATAGTAAGATCTACTACTATGGATTCTTCCCTCTGTGTTTGTACGGTGCATAACCTAGTATGTCGTTAAATGTTTGCGTTGTGCACCATGTGTCTATGGTCGTTTATTGTTGCAGCTACTTGTTGTGCGCCCTTGTCTTCTTGTGGTAACCTTCGTGGTTGCGTCTTGTTGGTTGTCGGGGGGCGACATAGAGTCAATTGTGTCTGTTACTTCTACATGCGCAGACACCTTAACACACAAAAAAAAAAGAAAAAAAAAATTTCACCGGTTAAAGAGTCGTTGTCGTAACAAGGAGGGCGTTACAGAGTATTTGGTGGATCTAAGAGGATCCTTAGAAACTATTGGAGATATTGTGGATGTGAACCATAATTGGTTACAAAATCCTTTTGGTATAAATTTGTAAGCATATAAGGCATTGATTTTTTCCATTAGAGAGTAAATTATGCCATGACGAGGTTGGCCATTTAGTGACAAGATCAAGCTAGAGAATGAGAGGAAAGATACTGCATGTAACCTAGTCCAAGAAATCCTAGAAAATCATTATGTAAATATTATGTACAATGTGAACATTTGAGTAATAGGAAATTATTCTATTCAAGTGCTAAAGTGAATGAATATATCAATTCTCTGTTCATAGTTGGAAACGAGACAATCTCTGTAATTTATTCTAAGACCCAAGAGATTCATGTCGCTCTATATCCTTCTGATGAGGTATTGGAATTTAATTGTGTATTGCATGTTTATGATCAATACTACATGTTAAAATACCAAGGAGAAAAATTTGAATTAAAATAAATATGATTCAGAAGGAAGTTGATTTCATCATAACTGGAGTAGAAACCCTATTTAGTGATCATTGATCCTGTAAGGATCAATGATCCTCAAATACATAATTTTAGGTGTGAGAAAGCAGTGATGCCTCATGGAATTGAAGTATAGGTGCATCAGATCCTTATCTCAAGCAACAAGAACTGTTAAAATGAGAGGTAAGGTATAGGGAGAAAATATGAAAGTGATAGCTAAAGAAATCGTGGTTGCCTGATGTTTAGAACAACTATAATAGTTGTTGATCTATGGGAGAACAAGTTTATACCATTAGATCAAAATTTTAAAGTGTGAGGATCGTTATATCATGTTTTGAATGAAGTGGATGATGAAGATCAAATTCTTATAAAAGAAGTGCATGAAATTTAAGTCCCAAGTGAATTTGCAAAAAGGTGAAACTCGGTGGTTTCAAAAAGTAATGCGTCAAAGAAGTGTAAATTTTCATTTCCCTCCATGGTTTCTAAAACTACTTCCATTCAAATTAATTAATCAAATTGTAACCATTAATTAATCAATAATTATTTAATTAGTTTTATTATACCTAATATGTTTAATTAATATCATATTAAGACGATTAATCCCCTAATTAATTTTTACTTAATAATCCTTCACATTTGTTCAACTAGGGTTGTTACATACACCCACCCTTCAGGAAACTTCGTCCCGAAGTTAAGGTAACTTATGGTACAAGGAAAAAAAACATGGTTCACAAATTCATAACAAGTAACTGACATTATTAGTAAGTATGCCAAGAAAACTCATACATACTAGTGTATATGTACAAGAAATGCATGTGTAGCTAGTACATGCAAATCTCGTGCATGTACTAATAATCAAAACTGTCATCCTTTAGTAATTTATGTATGCATCCAATCCAGTCAGCAAGACTAGTCTTTTATAAAAGACAACAAACCAATCAATTGTTTGAGAAATCCTTTAATTACTATTATCCGGTTCAACAATTTATTTTTTTTAAACAGCTTTGGTTTAGTTACGTAATAATGAATATTCATTTCTTTTTTAATTTTTGAAGGAAAAACATTAACTTCCACCACAAGATAGATCTCCATACTTCCTCAACTATTACTACTCATCCTTCCTCCCTAACCTACTTCCATCTCCATTCCTATCCTTCCTCTACTAGACTATCTTGGAGCGTCAACTATATTGACCTAACTCCAAATAGAACCCGTAAGAGGAAGTGTCGCTATCTCGACCAAGCTTCCCTAGCAGGCATCTGACAGTCATCATCACACGTCTTGGGGAGCGTGAACTAACACCGTCCTCCCATGACTTCAGGGTTCAGAGGATACATGGTGGGAAATGCCTCCATCCCTCCTAATCATAACTAGGGTCCACACCCTACAATGGAGGATACACGGTGGGAAATGCGTCCACCCCTCCTAACAGGACTAGGGTCCACACCCTACAATGGAATATACAGTGGCACCGTGTTGCTGGAGGTTTTGTCATCGTTTATTTGGTTTTGGGCAGTGTCGTCACCTAAAATCATGCATTGATCCACATATCATAGCAATGTATCCAAACCAATATAAATTTCACATACAATATTCATACCAAATGTTTCTCGGTTAGTGGTCTTGAAATCCACTTTCATCATCATTATCCCTTGGCTATTGCATAGCCCATAACCTGCAGATTAGTCTGTAACACAAGCTCTTACATTTCTATGCATTATCGTCATGTAATTGCATACTATCATCATTTCAATTTGGTATCCCTGTATCGATAATTTAACCTCAAAGTTTTCCAATTAGAAATAGATCTCATAATATCCCATAATTCAATTTTCGACTCCCATTCATAAGATTATCATCTACCCAAATAGATTTCATCATATCCAACATCACTCTAATAGTATTTTAAACATTCATAAAATTCTTCATTCTAACAATGTGTCGCATCATATACATCATCATCAATAACATTTAAACATTCAAAAAATTTACATGCACGTAGTAGACCGCATCATATACATCATCATTAATAACATTTAAACATTCATAAAAGTTCATAAATTTTAAAGTTTAAGTGTATCACTTAATAGTTTCACTGTGACTTAGAAAATAAAGTATATATGCCTCAGGTAATCCTGGCTATCTAAGTCAAAAGATGGTGTTACAAACACCCCCACCTTTGAGAAACATGTTCTCGAGGTGGTCAAAATAGTGAGGGATAGTCTCGCTGTAGTGTCTCGGCATCTTCCCAAGTAGCAGATCCTGGACTATACTTGTCCCACTAGACCTTAACTTGGTCTACCAGATGGTTTCTGAGTTGTCGAACTCTATGGTCTAATATGCGTAACGGTTCTACCGTGAGGGTTCCCACGTCCGATACCTGCAATTCCTTCCAATTTAGTTTATGTGATTCATCACCAACATAATGACGTAAAACAGATACATGAAATACATTATGAGTTTTATGCAAGTGGGGTGGCAGTACGAGATGATAGGCAACGGGTCCAATTTTCTCTTGGATCCTGAATGGTCCTATAAACCGAGGTGACAAATTTGTCCCCTTCCCGAACCATATGGTACTCTTATTAGGCCTAATACGAATGAAGACCTGGTCTCCCAGTTCATAGCTTCGGTCAGTCCTGTGTGCATCTGCATAGCTTTTCTTCCTATCATGTGCTTCCTTTAGTCTCTGCCTAATCTGAATCACCAGTTCCTCCATTTCTTGAATCAATTCTAGCCCAATCGTTACTCGGTCTTCTAGTCTATCCCAACTCAATGGCGTTCTGCATGGCCTCCCATACAAAGCTTTGTAGGGTGGCATTCCTATGGAACTATGATAAATTTTATTGTAGGAAAACTCTACCAAAGGTAGGTACTTCTCCCACTGGGTTTGATTATCCATTACATACATCCTAAGCATGTCTTCCATGACCTAATTTACTCTCTCAGTCTGCCCATATGTTTCAGGATGATAAGTTGTTCTTAAGTTCAACTAAGTCCCCAACGCTGACTGTAAAATTTTCCAAAACCTAGAAGTGAATCTGGAGTCCCTATCTGAAATGATCTTCTTAGGTATCCCGTGCAAACAGATAACCTTGCTTACAAACACACGTGCCACATCTGTGACATCGTAAGTGTCTCTAACCGGAATAAAATGAGCACTCTTGGTTAACTTATCCACTATTACAAGAATGGCATTGTGTCTATGGGATGTGAGCAGCAACCCCACAACAAAATCCATAGAGATGACTTCCCATTTGGACATTGGAACATCATGTGGCTGTAGGAGGCCTGTCGGGTGATGGTGGTCGGCTTTCACTTGTTGACGCTCCAGGCATTTGGTGACAAAATGGACTACATCGCGCTTCATGCCTACCCAAAAGAAGAGCTTCCTCATATCTGTGTACATCTTCTTCACTCCTGGATGCGCACAATAAAGTGATCTATGGGATTCCTTCAGTATGATGCTTCGAATATCCCCATTCTCAGGGATGTACATCCTTCCTCGATATCTTAATAGTCCATCTATTTCCAGACTATATCCTTCATAATTTGGGTCTAACTGCCTCCTGCTCTAGAGGTTTGAAGTAACCTTTAAATAACAACTGTCTCCTTGGAGTTGTTCCAACACACGTTCCCTCAGATTGACCTTTAAGGTTACCAAGGAGAAGATACGTGGTCTCCTACTCAAGGCATCTGTGACCACATTTTCCTTTCCCTTGATGTACGGTATACCAAAATCGTACTCACTCATAAACTCACTCCATTGCCTTTGCCTGGCATTCAGATCTCTTTGAGTGAAGAGATGTTTTAAACTTTGATGGTTCGTTTTGAGCTCAAATTTTTGCCCCACAAGATAGTGCCTCCAAAGTTTCATAGCTAGCATTACAGCTGCCAACTCTAAATCATGAGTCACGTATAGCTCCTCATGTTTCTTCAACTTCCTTGATGCATAAGCTATCACTCCTCCATCCTACATTAGAACGGCTCCCAATGCTTACTTCGAGGCATCCATGCAGATCGTGAAGTCCTTTTCCATATCCGGCACTCATAGAATTGGCGCACTAGTTACTAACCTCTTAAGCTCAATGAATGCACTATCACATTCTTTTGTCCATTCATACCTGACCCCCTTGCATTGAAAAGTGGTGATGGGTTTCGCTATTTTTGATAATCCTTCCACAAATATCTGGTAATAACCTGCTAGCCCCATGAAGCTTCTCACTTCATGGGCATTTTTCGGCACTGGCCACTCCATAATGGCCTTTACCTTTTCTGGTTCCACAGAGATTCCTTCGCCGAAAATGATATGACCTAAATAGTGGATCTATTTCTGGAAGAAGGAACACTTTGACAGCTTCCCATACAATTTTTTCTCTCTAAGGCAGGACAACACTATTCGCAAGTGTTCCTCATGTTCTCTTTCATTCTTGGAATAGATGAGGATATCATGTAGAAAAACTTGTACAAATTGATCTTAGTACTTCCGGAATATGTCGTTCATGAGGGTCATGAATATTGTTGGAGCATTGGTCAATCTGAAAGGTACTACAACAAACTCGTAATGTCCAAACCGAGTTCAGAAGGCCGTTTTTGGGATATCACCTTCCTTAATCCTTAACTGATGATACCCTGATCGCAAATCAATCTTTGATAATAATGTTGCTCCTTTCATCTGATCGAAGAGGTCATCTATTCGTGGCATCGGGTACCTATTTTTCACTGTAGCATAGTTCAAGTCCATGTAGTCTATACACAGTCGTAAGGATGCATCCTTCTTCTTTACAGAAATTACCGGTGCACCCTAGCGTGAGACACTGGGCCTTATTAGCCCTAAGTCCAGTAACTCTTTCAACTGCATTTGCAACTCACAAAGTTTCGGTGCTGTCATCCGATACAGAGTCTTGGAGATTGGTTCTGCACCAAGTTTTAGCTCAATAGTAAAATCAAGCTCCCTCTAAGGAGGTAACCCTGGTAACTCGTTCGGAAAAACATCCTGAAATTTTGACAATACCGGGTATTGATCCAATGAGGGTCCCTTCCTTTCATTCACTGCTTCCACTACATAAAGTTGACACCCTTGTCTCAAGCATCACTTAACGTTCATAGTTGATATAAAGCGTAATGACACTTTTCTCTGTACACCCTCGATCTCTACTGGTCTTCCTTCATCATCGACACAAAGCACCCTCTTTGAGAAAAAATCTACCAAAGCTCGATGAGCTACTAACCAATTGATTCCAATGATTAGGTCATATGCCCCAAGAGAAGTGACGTATACCTTCAAACTGGTAGTACACACTCCCAGGTCTACTATACAATTTTCAACACTAGGTCCTACCGCTTGTTTTTCCCCTGAAGCCATCTCGACTTGTTTAAAGTCATAATGTTCGTAGGCTGCCAACCCACTCTTTTCTAATGCAGATGGTGAAATGAAACTATATGTCACACCAGAATAAAAAAAAATCTTAACATTGATATGATTTAGCGTACCTGATGACTCCACCACCGTGGATTGATGTTCAACCTGGCGATTATTAACCGCTGCGTAAATCTGGTGGTTGCTAGTTGCTCTCCCCATCTGTGCCTTTCCTTCTCTATGTAAGAACCCTAATTGTAACTTTGGGCAGTCGTGCTGGTAATGGGGTCCTTCGCACCTCCAACAAGTAACACGAGATTAAACCTGTGCATTGTTATGTGACTGTCTCTGAAATGAGTTCCTTCCCCTCGAACTCCTGCCCCTACTCGTTGTTCCTTGAGATGGTCGTGGACCTGTCTGCGCCACTGGTGATGTATGAGATGCTGCACTCGCTGCCATTGAAATCCCTGTAGCTACTGTCCTTGGCACGAATCTGTTACCGTATGGCAGTGGCCTTGAGCCCCCTCCCCTAGGAAATGTCCTCGGGGCCTTCCCTACGAATCCCGGGTGATGCGAAAATGTCAGTCTTGTACCCCCGGTCAAGTTCATATGTTCTTCCGCATAACACGCATTTTCCACCGCTTCTGCTACTGAAGACGGTTTCCACATCCGCACCATAGCTCCTATCTTAGGTTCAATCCATAGACGAAGCGCTCTGCCTATCGTTGGTCGTTATCCATATATGACACATATTTGACCAGTTCCATAAACCCGATCTCATATTCTTCTACCATTCTATTTCCCTGTACTAAGGCATTAAATGCCCCTACCTATTGTTCCTCGTAGTACGCTGATAGATATTTCCTTCGCAACCTCTCCTCGAAAAGTTCCCAAGATACTGTGTCTGGGGTAAGGTGCAACTGTCTTTCCAGGCTTCCCCACCAGTTCAAAGCACTGTCTCTTAACTGAAAAATTGTGATCTTCGCCTTTGAGTTGGGCGCATAGTCCCTTATGGAAAAACACCTTGTCATGCCTTCCAACCATGATTTTGCGCGTTCACTGGCATGACCCCCGACAAACAACGGAAGTTTGATCTTCTGCAATTCTCGTGTGATGTCTTCAGCTGGAGGTCCTCCCCCTGAATCCCTTGACACTTCTAGATTACCCGTTCTAGACGGTGGGGGTTCCACTTCATTCCCTGTCGGTTGTCGCCCCTTTAAAGTCTCGTTGATGGCTTCCAATGAGCGCAGTATGAGGGCTAGTTCGGGTGATGGCAGTGGTGGTGCTGGCGGTGTTGGCGGTGCTTGCGACGATGCTCTCCTGCCTAGACTCCCTCGAGTCCTGAAAATCTTGTATGCTTTGACCTCCATCCACCAAAGTTGTCAGGGTGAGTTCTAGGATGTTTCAAATTGGTGCTACTCAAACTAGAAATAGGGTTAGGCATAATTTTTCTTTACTTGTCTGTAAACAAACATTACTCCATTAGGGGATTAGCTAGGTTAGGGTTAGGGTTAAGCGTCTAAGATTGATTTCTTCGCCCCTACGAAAATAACTATTGGTTCCCTTGCCCTGTAGCTACGTTAGTCTTGCACCTCACTCGCCACTTCCTAGGCTTACTCTCCTAGTGTATATGTCGCCTCCTTTCCACTTGTCCTAGTCTAAGCCCTTTTAACTTTTCGCTTACAACTTGATTAAAATGACTTTCGACCTTATGTTTATTAATTTATGCCAATATGCATACACCTATTGACAATGGGAACAATTAATGATCTTTTAATCTTATTTAACCTTAAACCCTGATCTGATGGCTATGCATTGAAGATGTTGGCATATTTTCAGTTGTCCTCCAAAATCAATGGGTCAGATTTATTGTTCATAACTTTCTTGCATTTATCAAGGCATCTGTTAACATGTGTACTTTTTAACATTTACCTAATCACATAAGAAAAAAAATGTTGTAAGGTTATATAATTACCACATTTAATGATTAAATAGGATTAAACTGCGACATCTAAACAATTATCCCCAACTGCCAACCCCGTTTTGGCATTCACCAGCGCTATGTACCTTTTGGCATTAGTGTTCTTCTTAAGACGCTTTGCTTGGTGGGTGGTCTTGGGTATGACAATTAAATTATTTATAAGTGAAATTATTTGTAAAAGTCACATAGTGTGGTGCGTTGGTAGGGAGGACTTTGTAAAGAATTGACCGGTGGGGAGGTCTGGGGTACGATCCTCGCGGACTCCATAAATTTTTTTCTTAGCCCTATATTTTTTTTTTAACAAGATCGGTTATGAGGATTTTTATTGAAAAGAGGCAGAGTGGGCTGCCAACCCTTACATATTCAAAATGAGAGCTATTACTCGGGGGACCTGGACATACAGGCAAACCAAAACATTCTTGAGACTATTACATGCCGAATAGCTTATCTATGCTAAGACTTAACCAACATACTAGCTTCTAAATCCTCATGCAGTTCTGGGACGTGCGGACCTGGAGCGGGATTAACAGTCTTTCTTGGAGGAGGCTTCATCCGCGGCATCAGAAATCTTGCCAAGGGCCGTGGTGAGCCCTTCCACCTGGAGTTCCATTGCAGCCAACCTTTTCCCAAGATTTCCCATCAGATTTGCTGCATCTTTCAGACCCGCTTGGAGTTCATCAGACAGGTCATCTTTGATGTCCTGCATTTCAATTGCCAACATTTCCCACTTGTTCTTGGCGGTGGTTGCTTTGATGCTTTCCAATTCGGCCCGAAGAAGCTCGATCCGTTCCTGAGGTGAGAGGCTTGCCTTGGACACTGAGGGCTTCTTATCCATCGCGCTGAAGATTCTGAGCAGAAGGAGCCGAAGAGGGACAAATAACCACAAGGAATGAAAACTAGTTGAACAGGCAGCCACTTAAGAAGGAAGAACGGAGCACTTCCCCAAGGAATCGCCCAGCCCGAATCGGGATGCGATCTCAGGACAGAGGATAAACCGTCCGGCGTGATGATGAAGGAGATCAGATTCCTCTGCTACTTCGATTTAATCACGAGGGTTTGCAGAGCTCGGGAGTCGGAAGGATTAAGGGATAGCTTGAGTGGACGTCTCTGCATTTACCATTAGAGTACCTTTACATAGTTGGGAGCCAAGATTCGCTTGTACGTCCGCTGGACCATTCAAAGTTCTGAGCACGTGATGTATATGAAATCCCTTGAATTGACAGAGAAGGATGGCGGATTTCCTGTACAGCTGGGCTAAGGAGCAGTCCTTAGGTTTTTTTTTTAAGATTATGGCTTCCAGGATCTGTTTGGAGTCACCGAAAATTCTAACTTCATGAATTCCCAATTGTAGTGCCTGGTGGAGGCCTTGCCAAAGCGCGAGAAACTCCGCTTGATTTTTGGTAGCGTGGCCTATCCCCCAAGCGAAAGCAGTTTGAGTGATGCCTGAAGGGTCAATAATGATGCCTCCACAGCCTGCCTGACCGAGATTTCCTTTCGAGGCCCCGTCGAAGAAGAGGCACCATTCCTTGAGGGATGACCTCCACAGGAGAAATTCCTGCTCCTCCAGTCTAATTTCCCAACTTCTAATGGGATTAGAAGGGGTCTTAGTGGTACCGGGGTGAATTTGACTGAATTGATTAAGCCATATGGTCTCCTCCACCGAGAGTGGGGCAGAGTTCATGAGGTTGACTTTTCCATTTAAAGCTTCTGCCAGCAGCGTTCTTGCTTGAATGGCCACCTGGGAAGGCAATCTGCATGCTTCATTGAAGACCCTGTTATTTCTTTCTAACCATATTTTCCAACTGATAAATTTTGGAAGCCACATCCAGACTGTCTTGAGGAGGTGTTTTTTGTGCAGGTCAAAGGGGGACAATGACTGCCAGTTGTGAAGGAAGTCCGAAGCCAAGGAGGGAAGGCGAGGCAGGGTACTTCCCAGAAGATGACTCCATACTTCTCTTGAGTAGCCACATTTGAAGAGAAGGTGCTCAGAGGTTTCTTCGTTGGCTCTACAAAGAGGACAGCGAGACGGGCCTTCCCAGCCCCTCTTCTTGAGAATGCTGAAGGTTAGAATGATATTATGGGTTAAGGCCCAAGCGAAGTGGTCCACTTTGGGGATAGAGGGAAAGTTCCAGAGAGCTAGCCACCGACCAGGGTTTGGGGGAACCTAGGGAGAGTTTAAGGCCATCTTGTAACCTGTTGCAGCTGTATAATTCATTGTGGGAGAACCCCAGCCTCACTTGTCTTTGAAGTTGGCCCCTACTGGGGCTTTCCCCTAGAGATACTCAAGAAGAGTCGTAGCTTCTTCATGGAGCTCCTCCGGATAGTGCCCTAAATTCCACTTTTTCCAGGAGAGATGAGGATCGTTATTCCAAAGGGAGATGTCCCAAAGAGTCTTACAGTTGTTGGCTGAGAGCCACTCCCCAATATTCTTAATGTCCCTGAATCCTTTGAGCGGGGGATCGCCAAGAATAGAGCCCTCCATAATTCGAATTTTTGCACCGTTTCCCGGGATCCAAGAGAGATTGGATTGGAAAAAGGCAAGAGCTCTAAGGTAGAAGAGGAAGATTGGGGAACCTTTCGTTCCTTTGGGAGGCCTTTCTAGACAGCGGTCTCGATTTCCTTGAAAATATTTTTTCCTGAGGACCTGCATGGTCTAGGTTCGTTTTCCAGTGATCAATTTCCAGAGCTGCTTGCCTCCCATAGCGAGATTGTGAGCAGCGACGTCCCTTATGTTCAGTCCCCCTTCTATCTTGGATTGCTTGACCTTGGACCAGCTTATCAGGTGAAGTTTTTTCACATTGTTCTTACCTCCTTCCCACAGGAATCTTCGCAGCAGGGCATCAATTTTGTTTGTGATTGTTTTGGGGGAAATCAGGACTGAGCACTGGTAAATGGGAAGGCTTGAAAGGACAGAATTCATGAGGACTACTTTGTCGGCTCTGTTTAACCAATTAGCTCCCCAGTCTTGGATTTTATGTTTGATCTTATCCACCAGAGGCATCCAATGTGCCACCAGAGCCCGACCTTTGAAGATAGGGATCCCGAGATAGTTGAAGTTATCCCAATATATGAGTCCTTTCATATTAAGGATATTCCCTATATGCTGTATTTCCTGAGAGGTACAGTTCCAACCGTAGATCTTGCACTTGTTATAGTTAATTTCACTGCCGGAATAGCTTTTATAAAGGTCTAGTTCTGACTTGAAGCTACGAGTTGTTTTAGTGCTGGCCGCTCCCAAGAGAAGAGTATCATCTGCGAACTGGGCGTGACTTACTTCTTTGGTGGAGGGGGAGATTCGAATTCCAGGAAGAGCTCTGTTGAGGAGGCAACTTTGTAGCTGATAGCTCAGCACCGCGGCTTGGAGAACATAAAGCATTGGGGACATTGGGCAGGCTTGTTTGAGCCCCCGAGAGGCTTGAAAGAAATTGGCAGGGCGTCCATTGATCAAGGGGGCAATCCAAGGAGCAGTAATGCAAGATTTTTTCCACCCTATAAACTTTTGTGAGAACTCGAATTTCCCCATTACTGTGAGTAAGAAGTCATGCCAAACCCGATCAAAGGCACTTGCCAGATCCAACTTGACTACCATTCCTTTCTCTCATTTTTTACAGCTTGTGTGAATGGCTTCTTGGACTAAGATGATGTTGTCCAGGATTTGTCTTCCGCGGACGAAACCTCCCTGATTATCGGGGATCAACTTTGGGAGGATTTTCTTGAGCCTATTTGCAATTATCTTTGTGATGATTTTATACCTAGTGTTGCATAGAGATATTGGTTTGTACCTGTTAAAAGTCTTGGCACCTTTTTCCTTTGGGATGAGGGCGAGGAAAGAAGAATTGGTGCTTCCTCCCAATTTATTGCAGTCCTGAGATTTCCGGACCATCTTGCAGAGCTCTTTATGGATGATATCCTAGCATTGGGTGAAAAAACGAGCTGTAAATCCATCTGGCCCCGGGGCCTTGTTCGGATGCATACTAAAAACTACTTGTTTAATTTCCTTGTCACTAATCGGTTTGTTCAGCATATGATTCTCATCCTCAGTTATCAAATTTGGCACCTCTAAGATCGGGTAAGCAAGAGGGTCCAAGTAATCCGTTGAAGCTGCTGAATAGAGGTCTTTGAAATGACTGTGGGTAGCTTCCTTTATGCTATGGGCGTCATTATATACTTGCTCCTGCCAATGGATTTCCTCTATGGAGTTATAGTT
This sequence comes from Picea engelmannii, assembly GCA_009831015.1. NCBI lineage: Eukaryota > Viridiplantae > Streptophyta > Pinopsida > Pinales > Pinaceae > Picea > Picea engelmannii. The sequence goes on along the minus strand of ML814302.1, from coordinate 150,187 downwards.
TATTCTCGACTGGGTGTGCTTGTGAAAGAAGGCAGTATTCTTATCGCCATCCTGTAACCAAAGCACCCTGGATTTCATCCTCCAATAAATTTCTTCTTCTCTGCATGTTTTGTGAAGCTTGCTTTGATTTTCAGCTTCCTGCTTAAGGAGGGTTTGGGTGACAGGGGCCACTTCCATAACCTGTTGATGGAGTTCCAATGTTTCCTGAGCTATTCTTCTGTCCCTCAGGGGAGAGGCTTGATTTTTGGCCCACAATTTAAGAGAGGATTTAAGGCGCTTGAGTTTTTCCTCCCACACAAAGAAGGGAGATCCGGTGACAGGGATTTTCCAAGATATCTGAACTAAGTTGAAAAAGTCCCTTTGAGCAGGCCAGAGAGGGGAGAACTTGAAAGGGATGGGGCCTAGCGAAGCACTGGGATGAATAGAGAGGGAGATGGGTTTGTGATCCGAGGTGTAGTGAGGAAGGAGTTTAGAGGAGGCTCTCAAACCTAGAGTGAGGAAGGAGGATTGGATAAGAAACCTATCCAGCCTGGCGGCTATATGGCCAGGGCCAACTCGTTTGTTTGACCAGGTGAATTTACCATTGGAAGGAGGTATATGTTCCAACTCCCAGTCTGCCATCAAATATTCAACCAATTCTCTGGAGGGGTCTCGAACAATAGTCCCCCCTTTCTTCTCGGACAGCGAAAGGGTGACATTAAGGTCCCCGGCCACTACTAAATTTTCAGTGTGATGGTTGTTGAGAAACAGATGTAAAGAGTCCCAACAATATTTTTTCTCATTGGGTAACACAGGAACATACAAATTAAAGAGGCTTACCTGGCGTCCAGAGCCTTTGTGGATCAGATTTGTAAAAAGCCAATGTGTTGTGCCTATTTCTTCTGTGAGCTCCAGTTTAGTCGAATCCCAGAAGGTTGCTAGCCCTCTGGAAGCTCCTCTTGCGCTGACTGCTATTCCTGGCCCTTTCTTCCAGAATGAGGGGCTTATTCTGAGAAGGTCAGCCTCCGCCATTTTCGTCTCCTGGATAAGGAGGACTTCTGGATGTTCCAACCTTACAATGTCCCGTAAGGCTTCTTCTTTTATTTTACTGCCTAGTCCTCTACAGTTCTAGGAGACGTATTGCATTATTTATTTGGGGGGGGAGGGGGCCCACCTTTCGGTGTTTTCCCCGGCTTGGCTCCTGATCTTGTGTGGGGCATCTCATGGAGTGTGTACTGGGTGCCTAGGGCCACTTCCTTGTTAGATTGCTCTTCTCTTCTTTTGTTTTCCGACTTTATACCTCGCTTTGGTTGCTCCGGAGATCCTTTTGGGCTATTGACTTCGTCGGCTTCCTCATCCTGTATCTCCATGTCTTCATTCGAGTTCAGACTGAAGTACTCGCTGCCCTGAATCGGATGCTTGGCGGGCAAGTTTGGGGCAGGGTGGGCCGCGGGAGTTCCATTCCCGTTGGATGCAGAAGGATTAGAGTGGGCTTGTGGGCCTTCTGGGTCTTTATGGAAGGCTTGGCTATCCTTTAGGGGTTCCTGTGTCCTTTTATCCTTGCCTCTGGCATTCGAATTTTTGCTTCTTTTAACTTTTTGCCAGCCTTCTACATCCTCTTTCCCATTAGGTTGGATTTTAGGACAATTCCTTTGAAAATGGCCATGCTCCTGACAGTTCCTACATTTGAAAGGCAAGTGCTCATAATCGAGCTTCTGGAAATGGGTCCAAGATCCGATGGAGAGCTTGACTGCCTCTGGGAGCCCTGCTTCCAAGTTGACTTCCACGCAAATTCTGGCACAGCTGTACTGTCCACGATTGTCAGCTCTGTCTATATACCTGCCAACTCCATTCCCTATCCTTTGCAGAGATTCTGAGTCCCAACAGTGCATCGGGAGGTTGGGAAGCCTGACCCACACCGGCACTTCTTTGGGCGTATCCATCAAGGGGTCAAAATCCGGAGTCCACTTGTTCAAATATAGACCCTGCGAGCCCATAAAATAGGGGTCGTTCCTAAAGATTAGGTCTCGATCCTCTTTAGAAATGAATTCAAAAACGAAGTACCCTCTCCCGACAGGGTAGCAGGTGACTCCATGTGCCAGATTTGGTTTCCAGTTGCGCTGGATCCAATCGTCAGTGGTTTTAGAGGACAGCCATAGGCCCATGAACTGCCCCACGAGACCACGCTGAGCCAAATCCAGGGCGATCTGCATTGGTCTCTCTTCGGGAAGAGCAATCTCCGGGATATCCTCAAGCTTCTTGATAAATTTCGGGATCGATGGAGCAGTCGATTTCTTCCCGCAGCTAGTGACCAGCCTTGCGAAGGCCTCTTTGCATGGGATCGGCGGAGGAGGGGCCGACCCCCCACCCCCTGGCGCCGCCATTGGACCTCTCAGGCGACTCGCACTGTTAAAACCCTAGGCTCGCCCAGTCCGCCATCGGTTTGCACTATAACCTCCTCACAATTCTAAATTGGAGATCTTATGCAATCTAAAGAGGCCAATTTCTTAGCCCTATATTAATCAAACTTAACTAATATTTTAATTA
>ML814302.1:112832-147549 GCA_009831015.1 Picea engelmannii | reverse complement strand
TTAAGAATTAAAAAAAAATAAAAATTAAACATAATTTAAACTTTACTATTTTGGTTGAATCTAATCTAATTAAAATAATAAGTAGAATAAATAAAAACAATAAATGAAAAATAAATGACAAATAATAAAAATAAATAAAAATAAAACCTATTACATTAATTGACAATTTAATATCTCGTTCCTCGCATGCATATTAATTTAATTTTTTAACTTTATTATAGGGGCATGTAAATGGGCATATGGGTTTCATTATACATTAAAGGGGCATCGTGGGTCCTCGCATGAGGCCCACGTGCCCGCTTCCTCCAAAATATCCCTACGCCTGTCACTCCAAACCCTAAACGCGTCCCTCCTCTTCTGCCTCTCCACTTGTTGTAAATCCTCTGCTACCAAAATTTGGATCATAGTCTCAGCCAATTGTCATGCCAAATGGAAGCCCTATTGCTATGGAATAATTGAATATTAGGTTCAAAGTGAGCTTTTGTAAAAAGAATTTCAGCAAGCACCTAAAAGGATACCCAAAATTCTAATAACTTGGAAGAGTTTTGGCAGGTATTACTTGAAGGATGTGATTTGGATAGGAAATCTGGGAAATTCAGGTGATCAGAAGGCAGCTACTTATCTTGACATTTTCTCTTGTGACTTGGTAGCATTGATGGAGCAGGAGAATACTCACGACTATAATTTCCTTTGTTGGCTTCACCAGCCAAAGTGGCAAGGCATGCATCTGAAAGACCAAGGTCTTGTAAGCTTACAAAATCCTCAAACATGAAATCATCTTGAAGAACATTTATGTTGCAATCCCTCACAGATACTAGTGTAGACGACAAAAAAGATGCAGTTCCTGCTCCTGTCCTGTTATTGAATGCTTGAGACGTGGTTTGAATAGCAAGGGAATGATTCAAAAACGACTCTAGCTCTGAAAATTTATCTATTCTTGGAATGTTTAAGTGAGAAGGTGAAGGCTCATCGCCACTATCAATTTCCCCCGGTTCATAGCCATATTCTTTGACCCGATCCTCAAGAACGGCAAGGGCTGACTTGTTCTGTTTGTAGATCTGGTTGTAGTGACCAAGAAGCTCCTGAAAGGAGATCGTATCGATGGTCATCGATTCCAGGGCTTCTACTTGCTGGTTTGTTGATGTTAAATGGCGGTTCAATCCCTCTAGCGATGAATTCAATGAGGAACCGAGTGGAATGGGGTGCTGATGCATGGAAGCCTTGAGATTGTTGCACGTTGACTGAAGATGATCACAGAAGCTGCGAAGCTGGTTGCAAAATATGGACGATAGGTCCTTCGTTGTAATGCCTCGCTATTCAGCAGCCTGCTGCTATTGTGATAGTCATTCAAAGTCTGTTGCTACTGCAGAATATTTTCTTTAGGAAAAATGAATGTGATGAAGTCGAGGTTCTTTTTATGTTATTTGAATCGAATCTACTGATAGGAGGGAACGCCTCGAGAGTTTTTGTTGCAAAGGAGTTTCAATTACCTCCAACGTATCAGCCCTCCTCTGGCATGACAATAGCATTTGTAGGTCGAATGTCACGCTCTAAGGTAGCTACTTTAACCTGTAAATTTGTTTTTAAAAAGATTCCATGCAAATTCTGCAATTCTTTTGTATTGGGTGAATATTGATAATATGCAACTATGTTAGTTAGAAACAACACGAGGTTCGTTTTGGGTAGAAAACCTATCCCCAAATTGAAACCACATCAGAAACCCTTTTCTGGATTTCATTTCCCATTTCTGGACAGGAAGCAACAAAGCCATTTCTAACAGTTTTTTTTTTTTTTTTTTGAATTATACAGACGGATGGGAATCTCCCTGAAGTTGGTATTTTTATGGTTTGAGATGATCATTTAATAGGTATTTTTTTTTTTTTTTTGAATTATACATATGGCTGGGCATCTCCTTGAATTTGGTAAAGAGACTAGAATGTTGCTTAAGGAGAATGGCACTGTATAGAAAGACAACAAGTCGTTATTATAATAATTTTGGAACACTGACCATATTGGTTCAAATGGTTTTTCCCACTCCAAGATCTTAAATAAATTCTTTGGTTTATTTTCCTATTGCAAGGGTTTACACCATTTTTTTTTCTGCCCACAAGGTTTTTATCTGTGTTGTTTGTGCTTCCTAGTGCAGCCACAGAAGGATCAAGAGGTCGCACGATGGGGTTCCAACTTTAGCTCATGTGGCCTATGTGTAGTGATGTAGAAGACAAGCTTGCAGCAGTGAAAAATGCATTAGAGACGTTGTGGTGGCATTTTTTTTTTTCTGTTCTCTTTGGATTTATTTTTCTCTTTTATGACACTTCATTGTTGCACTTTGTTGCAGATTTTAACTGTGGTAACACACCCATAAAGGTTCTTCCATAACGCAATGGGCATAACAAAATTTATAAATTATAAATTTATAGAGGGAAGAGTATTTCCATAGCAATTCGTTTTCTTTTATAGGACTTGCAAGAAGAGTAAAAAAAAATATTCAAGTTACCAAATTAAAGAAAGTGTAACAACCCTAGTAGTATGTTTTACTTTAGTAAATTTGTAATGCATTTATTTATTTTATTTTTTTATTTTTATTAAAGTTTCTATGTTTTGTTTGCAGGAGTTAGGGCTTGGAGTTTTGGGAACTTGGCCCATAGGCCCAGATTTAGAACTAAGACACTCTGATACCAAATGTAGGGGCCAAATAGAATTTACATCAAATAATTTCATAAACTGTAACAATATATCTACCTGATTTCAAACAAAATTCAATAATTCTTTTGATTGAGCACCTAAGCATTTATAAATTTATCCACATAATAAAAATTTTATAACAGTTTAAAAACAATGAAAAATCTTAAATACCTGAACCTGATGCTAATAACCCTTCATTGTCCAAATGCCTTCTTGACCGCTACTGCACCGTAAAACACTACCCAAAACCTAGATCCTCCCTGCCAACTAGGTAACTTCCTAGCTCCAGGATATCATATGGATATCTTGGCCCCCATGCCCAGAACCTCCATCAACCCCGGTGCACTAATACAATCCCACCCCAAAATTTCACTTCTCTCTCTGCAAATCCCAGAGCTCCCAAAATCCATCCCCAACCTCCCGTCGAATGGCCTCCCATCCACCTCCTTCCCTTCCTTATCCCTCCTTCACCGACTCCCCCTCATTTACTCCCTACCTAACCCATTTATTACCTTCTTATCATTTCCCGTTAATGCCCCTTATCCCCTTTATTTAATATCTTATCCTTCCACAATTAATAACTTATCCCTTGTTGTGTACGTAACCTTTCAATTTAACTATATAATTTATTAATTTATTAAATTTAATACTCATGTTTTTAAATGTAATAGGTAGTTTAATTAATCAATTAATTAATCAAATTGCAACCATTAATTAATCAATAATTATTTAATTAGTTTTATTATACCTATCCTGTTTAATTAATATCATATTAAGATGATTAATCCCCTAATTAATTTTTACTTAATAATCCTTCACATTTGTTCAACTAGTGTTGTTACATATAGGGAGAAAATATGAAAGTGATAGCTAAAGCAATCGTGGTTGCCTGATGTTTAGAACAACTATATAGTTGTTGATCTATGGGAGAACAAGTTTATACCATTAGATCAAAAGTTGAAAGTGTGAGGATCGTTATATCATGTTTTGAATGAAGTGGATGATGAAGATCAAATTCTTATAAAGGAAGTGCATGAAATTTAAATCCCAAGTGAATTTGCAAAAAGGTGAAACTTAATGGTTTCAAAAAGCAATGCGTCGAAGAAGTGTAAATTTTCATTTCCCTCCATGGTTTCTAAAACCACTTCTATTCAAATTCCAAATGTGAAAAGCGGTCGTAGGGGCTAGAATTTGGTCATAGACGAGGTCGCGGAAGAGTAAGGTAAGCAGTCAAGGTTTATTATGCTTATGTATAATCACCTTTGGTATTAAGCCCCAGACTCAAGTCTCCAATCATGTAAACATTGGAGTAGGGTTATTATCGCATATGTATTAGGTTTGAGGATTAATTTAATCCCTTTCCACTAGTTATTAAAAAAAAAAAAAAGTTTGTGGTCCTGAATTTAGAAATAGATTGGCCTTGTTTTTATATCCCTAAATTGCACCATACATGCATAACTGGAATTTGGCTCTCTTACTATTTTTGCCAAGCCATAACTAAGAAAATGTTCTTAAAAACCACACTTTTGAAGATGTATGTGCCCTACATCATTACTTCCCATGTAGACATGCTTGTTTCACCACTACAACTCGCGTACATACGTTAGTTGTACCATTACAACCCGAGTATACCCACAAATGTTGCAAAAATTAAAAATTTGCAAGGAATTCGTTGAGATTATGAGCTATTTAGTAGTTTTCCAATTGTCCCACTGCCTATAGCCCATCATCCAACCAGATAACCATCCTTTTGTCATATAAAAGGAGGTGTTGGGGTCTCATTCTTGATATAAGCATAAGAACAATGAAACTCTTCCTGTTTCACATCCCCTCCTTGCCCCAAGAATTTGCATCCACCTTGTGAGTTTTGAGCTAGAATTGTCCATTCTTTCCTTTTTCCTCCATTATAATCCTATGCCATTTCCCTAGAGAGAAGCGTGAGAGGAGAAAGGTATGTGGAAGTGCAGTTGGATCTTCATGAAGATGAGGCCAGACCAATTTCAAGGAGAATTCGTCGATCTCATTGTAAGTAAACTTTGTGATACTAATAAAAGGAATACTGTTTTTGTCCCGCAATATGATGTGTTCAATATTTATGTTTGATTTATGTTTTATACTCACATCTAACCCACAAATTCATATACAATATACATGTTCATAGTTTCTTGTTTTTGTTTTTGTGAATGCAGGTCGGCCTTGGGAGGAGACTTGTAGTCAAGGAGCAATTGAACGCAAAAGGAACAACACCGGATGTAGATTTTAAGGTAGATTTACCAGATCTTTTTACTTTGTATTTCTTATATGAATGTGGGGTATATTCGGGGTAGTATAAAGAGTATGAGACTTTTATACGGTTAGATCTGCCTACATGTTGAACCCTAGTGTAGTCCATTGGGGGGGGGTTTCCCTCTATAGCAGAACTAGCGACCATACTGGGGAGACCTCTAGGGTTTTAGGGGATAGTTTTTGGGTGTTTTGATTGGTTTGATTACATTTTTTGAGTTTCTGTAAATTGTTGAGTCTTTAAGGGATTCCAGTTTGCCATACCAGTAGTCCCTTCCCTGTCAGTCTACCTGTTAGTTTTCCTTTTTTGAGAAGTTACAGAGGTGTACGTGGCCTATAGTGGTCCTTCACACGTACATACACACCCTACCTTTAGACAACCCACTCACATACACAAGCTACTTAAGTGTCATAAGCGTGCCCGTGTCAATAAATGTTTTCTAGAAGAAGAGGCAATCAACCTCTTCCCTGATTGAAGTCATACTTCTCAGGGGTTTCTTGATCTAGTGCTGGTCTCTGTTGTTACAGTCTTTAGCCTGGGTTTGACATCAATTTTCTTATCTCTTAAATATTTCTTTTGTTTTCTTTCAAAGGGTTTTAGATGAGTTTGTGAGTCTTTTCTAATCGGCCTATTTGGTATCGTCAGTGACTCCCTGTGATCTATAGTGGGCCAGAAGTCAGTTCTTGGTCTTGCCTTGTCTTCACATTTTCCCTTTTTCTTTCTTTAAAGAAAAAGAAAAATAATTTATTTCAAGTTTCTTGTTTGAAGAATAAAAAAAAGAAAAAGTAATTACCATAGTGGTGTGTTTTCTTTGCATGTTGAAAGCATTTCAAAAGAAAATAAGAAAGATAATCCTTCTTTGTTAGTGTTCTTGTTAGTTTCATTTTTCACAAGAGTCTTAACAAAATCAGTTGCACTATCGCATTGCTTTTGAGTGAATCAATCCTTAAAAATAACACTAATTAAAATCAACTATACTTTATGTTTGTAGGGTCAATCAACTAGTTTAGGCTAGAGCCTTGAATTAGGTCTGACAGGAAACTCTTCAAGGCTTATAAAAAAACATTGGAGTCAGGGCTAGGGAGTGTAAAAATTCTAGTAAACATGAAAGTTATCTGGGATACCCCTCTAACATAGGGGCTAAACACGAGGTCACGTGAGGAAAGGTAGCAGAGATAACCCCTCCAAAGCTGGACCAAGCATAATGGGGAACACATATTGAGGACTTGTCATGGGATACAGTCAGTTTCTCTTTCCTATAGAGCTTCGTCGATCTCGAATCCATTCGAGGTCCTTAGTTGTCTTCCAGCCCACTTTCTCTCGATACCCTCGATAGGTTTCAGGCTCATTACGCTACTCATTACGGTCCACCCGATTGTCGACTGTACCCGCCTAGTGACTTTTCACAAGCTAGAAACTTAGTTGCCTTTATTTTAGGGACTTACACAGTTGAATCAGGGGGTATACTATAGTACCTAGGGAAGACATCAAGCCACTCTTTGCAGAGTATATGCAGAGGGTTCTTCCGTGTTCGAGTTGCACTTGCAACGGTAAGTTTCTCTAGTGTTGGTTGGAGTAACTGTTCTTCCAACTAGATAGTGGTTTGCTTGATTTTCCTTTAGGATATTTTAACGTGTGCTCTGTTCTCCCTAGTTTTCCATAGTGAGTTAGTCATTCATTACTTTGGGTCTCTGACCTAAGGTGGTATACCGCTAACTCTGCTGGTTGTGATTAATTTTTGGTCGTCCACTTAGAAACATGGAGCTGCCTCTTTATAGGTGTTGTTTTGATAACACTAGTTTTCCAGAGTTAGTGTGAGACTTTTACGGACTTGAATGATCCCACAAGGGGAGAAACCGTGCATAAGATATTTATGGCTAAAATTATTGATGATACCAACCAAGGAACCCCTTTTCAAGGGGATTCTTGTGCTTTTCCTTTATTCAGAAACATTGGTGTCCCTTTGATGGCCACTTTGTACATTCCTGGGTTGGATGTGGGACTACCGGTTTTGTTGGGTACCATTCCAAATGTCTCGAATGCTCTTGATGCTTCTCGGTTAATCACTTTATTTCGTGGGATTAATGTTGATGTTCCTTCATCAACAAAGTCTTCTCCTCCTCCTTCTCCTACCTCTGGTGAAAGTGAAACTACTAGTAATTGGATGTCTAAACGAAGTAGAAAGAGGAAGAATAGGAAGAAGAAATAACCAAACTCTGCCAGTCATGTTGGAGATAGGTCGTCAACCTCTGCAAGTCATGTTGAATACCAATACCCAACCTCTGAAAGTCATGCTGTGGGCAACCACCCAACCTCTGCAAGTCATGCTGGGGGAAAAATTCTAGTCTCTGCTAGTCATACTGGCAATAGGTCTGTAGCCTCTGAGAGTCATGTTATCGACCAATCACCAACCTCTTCCAGTCATGTTAGTGATATGTACACAACCTCTGCTAATAATGTTGGGGACAAGTAACCAACCACTACTAGTCATGCTGGGGGCATTGATTCTATCGAGAAACCTAGATTGATAGGACATAATATTAAGTTCCCTTGTAAGCTTTGCAAGGGATATCACCTTACTCATCTATGCCCTTTAATTCCATAGGTACGAAGATTGTGGTCCCTGTCTACAAGCTCTTCTAATTCTGAGTCTTCTTAGGTTTCCTCATAGTCTATTAAACCATTGGTTGTGAAAGTTGTCTTGACAATGTAGTCATTGGTTGATCCCACTCCTCTTTAGGGAGGTGAGGTGCCTTTAGACAATGTAGTCTCGAAGCCTATTCAACCATTGATTGAGAAGGTGGTCACACCGATGCAGTCATTGGTTGATCCCACTCCTCTTTTGGGGGGTGAGGTGCCTTTAGACCATGTAGTCTTGTAGCTTATTCATCCATTGGTTGAGAAAGTGGCCACGTTGATGCAGTCTTCGGATGATCCCACTCTTCTCTTGGAGAATGTCGAGTCTACCAAAGTGGTCATGATGTTGCAATATTCAGCTGATCCCACTCTTCTCTCGGGGAGTGATGTGTCTACTGACTATGTTTTTAGCATTTCCAGTTCAGTAATTTCAGAACAAGGGGGCATTCCGCTCACTTCGAGCACACCCCCTCCAAGCCCTAGGATGATTTACCTTGATTGGAATGACCTTTTTGAGCCTCATCTTCCTTCTTCTACACCTTTCCAAATAAGGGTTGAAGTTAATTAAACAAACATTTATCGATGTATTGTGGATGAAGGAGCCTCTACAAGTATTTTATCCTCCTCGGTTTGGAAAGTCTTGGTATCTCTTGAGCTTGTGTCTACTTCGCATGAACTGTTGGCTTTTGATAGATGTCTTAGTGAATATTTAGGGATTCTTCCTTAGTTTCCTATCTCATTAAGTGGGCAGATTTTCCTTTTCGATGTTATAGTGGTGCAAGGCTCGTTAGACTTTAATATGCTTCTCGGGCGTGATTTTGTATATGCTATGAACGTTGTGGTTTATACTCTCTTCCGGGTGATTCATTTCCCTCACAATGGAAGCATTGTCACTATTGACCAGCCCACATCTAATAATCACCATCTTAATTTGGTGTTATTTCAGACTACCCTTTTACATGTTTCTAGTGTTCGTGTAGACTCTACCCCGCCATGGGTTAATTATGTGGCGTCTTATCTGTAGTGCTAAATTTCTTCTGAGTAGGAACCTATGAAATCATGTTTTCCTTCTCAATACTTGGTATCATAAATTGATCCATTGGTTTATCCAATGGAGGCATGGGAGCCCTTGCTTCCCCCTCTAGGTCCAAGTGATATTGAGTCTCCTTCTGAGTCTGATATCATTGTTTGTAGATCCTGAAGACCTCGTGCTAGTGATTCTTCATTGATACACTCTTCCAGTCTTGGACATAGCCTCCATCATCATATGGAATATGGTCATTTTACTTCATCCTTTGGGATTTTCGACCCTCGTTTGCTTGGTTTCTTGGATTTTGAATTACCTTCAGATGAGGCTATCCTTGAAGCCACGACTACGGTTTCTATACCGTGGGAGGAATTATTTTATTCCCTTTTGGGAGACTTTCCAAGTTGACCATTGAAGAGACTCTTGGTCTGAGCCTAGCAGTAGGATCTACCTTAGCCAGTTTCATACATGATTCGTAGCCCCATAGAGTCTTCTTTAAGCCCTTTTAAGATTCTCTAAACATGAAAATATTACCAGGCGATCATATTGTCCTTCACGCTTTCCAAATTAAACATTTTAAGGCACGTCTGTCCAACAATAGTTTACCCCTTTTTTGGTCCAGATGGTAAATTATATGAACAAAGGTATACTCTAGGAACCCCGGTTTGCTAGAAGAGTATTCTCAGGTATAAGTTTAACCCTTTTTCAGGCCCGAGGAATTAAATTTACGAAAAAGGAACCACCACAGAGTCCATAGTTAAGCTATTTTTAGACTCCCTAAAATTGAAAAGATTGTCGAGTGACCTTGTTCCTTCACACTCGTTAAATTGGTCCAGAAGAATAGCCCCTATGGAGTCCATAGTTAAGCTCTTTTCAGACTCCTTAAAATTGAAAAGATCATCGAGTGACCTTGTTCTTTCACACTCATTAAAATTGGTTCATAAAAACATCTATTGGCATGAGTTTACCCCTTTTTCTAGCCTGTAGATTAAGGAGGAAAAAGGTACACCTCGGGAGATTCGTCTCACCGGGAGAGTTATCCTAAGTAGATTTTATACTTTTTCAGGCTAAGGAGACGAAATCTAGAAAAAGGTTGTGAGTCCATAGTTAAGCTCTTTTCATACTCCTTAAAATTGAAAAGATTGTTGAGTGATCTTGTCTTTGTCACACTCATTAAAATGGTTTTGAATGGATGTCTTTTCAGTGCTAGTTTATCACTTTTTTGAACTGAATAGACTACGTTCGAAAAAGGTACCCCAACAAAGTCTTTTTTTTTCTTTTTCAGATTCTCTAAAAATGAAAAACCACTGAGCTTACCTTCTCCGGGCTTGTGAAAAATACATTGAAGAGGGTTTCATCCTATCCTTCTAATTGCACTTGCATATATGAATCTTTGGCCTAATTCCAACTCCATGTTGTTGTCAACTAAACCTTTGAAGCATGCCTTATACGTAAACCCTTGTAGCACTTTGCCTCTGTGACCTGACACCTTGACCCATTGTTGGAATAGGGGCAAACCTAGAATTCATCTCCAAGAGCGCACCAACAAGCCCTAACTACTATCCCTTTAGGAAACACTTGCGAAGCAGATGCAGTCTCACCTGAAGCAGATATGAGGGGGTTGCAGGACAAAGATTTCTACAACCAAGGGGAATATTAAGTGGATCTAATACAAGAGCAACACAATATTCGTATATCACTTATCAGCTAGGATATACTCTTCACATCTACTTATCAGATCTAATAGAGTAATGCAATTACAATATATCAATGATAGAGACAAAATACCAATCATACACAATGCAAAATATATGTGGTTCACCCTCTCTCTAAGGATACATCCACATAATTGTGCTTATAATATATTAAGGTAAAGAATACAATTCTTATCTGCACTCTTAGCTAGTAGATCTTCATTCTTCTCCTCTCTTTCTCTCCCCTCCTTGCACACCCAACTGCAAGGTTGATCTTCGCACCCAGCTGAAGATCTTACAATACTAGAAGGCTCTCGCACTCAACCCTTCTTTCTCACACACTACTACTCACTTAATCACACAATGACAAATGAAACAATATTAATCATAACACCAACAACCCATCCCAGGTCCTTTAGACCTCTATTTATTTATTACAATAGCTCACCGACATCCTTAGGTCGAAACCTAGGTGTCCAGAAACCCTAAATACCAAAACCCTAGGTGTCTAAAAACCTAGGTCAACTTGGCCCGCGTTTTTAGGGCTTCTCTAGCCTGACTTTCCTTCCTTCTCACACGATTCTCCAAGGCATCCAACGGTGGATTTTTCCACTTGTTGATTTTTCCATGGTCCTTCTTTCTTATTGAACTATCCTCCTTGATATCCTTGTCCAATGACTTGCTTTCTTAGACTTCGCTCCATCTTTTATTCTCTTTTTCTCACTTCGACCCAATAATAGTCATTGTGTCTTCCGCACACTTCACATTCTTCCTTTTCTTCCTTGATCTTTGTGTACTTCCATAACCAAGGGGCAACAGTACCTCAAAACTCACCTGTGACTTGTCCTGAGGCACCTCAGATCTCAGCTTCCTATTTTACTTTGATTTCAGACTACGCAGTGTAGAATCTACTTTCTTCTCTATGCCTCATTTTACTCCTTGTGCAGCCTGTCTTTTCTATGTCAGGTACCTAGTTTCAACTGCACCTGGTACCTAGACCCATTTCTTCATGCTTTTACTGAGAGCTGTGAAGCTGTTGGTTGTCATAGTACAACTTCAGCCAGCTCCCATTCACAAAACCTTCCTTCCATTATCCATTCAACGTATTCAATTGCGCATATCCTCCCTTTGTAACATAAGCAATCTTGTATGGCCCTAGCCAATGTGTTTTGAACTTCACAGGATGATTTATGAACTTGTTGTCATATAAAAGTACTAGATCACCTTGTTTGAATTCCTTTTTCTTGATGTGCCTATCATGATAGGCCTTCTCTCTTTCCTTCTGAACCTATTGATGGAATCCCACAATGAATATATCTTCCTCTAGTTCAACTAGCTATGCAAGCCTCTCTTGAGCAACGCCTGGGTTGTCCATATATGTAAAGACAACAATTCTTACTCTTCGCATCAAGTATTCCATTGGAACAACAACTTCAAGACCATATACCAACTTGAATGGGGTTTGCATTGTTAGTTTCTTGCAAGTAATTCTATAGGCCCATAATATTGTTGGTACTCTTAAATCCCAATCATCCTTGTTCACACTGCAACTCTTGGTTAGTGATGTTTCCAAAATATTGTTTAATGCTTCAACTGTCTCATTTGCTTGTGGATGGTAAGGAGTTCTCTTCTGATTATGGACTGCAAATTCCTTAGTCAAGGATTTAATTGTCTTATTGATGAAATGTGTTCCTTGATCACTCATAAGGATCTTTGGGCAGCCAAACCTGGTTATGATGTCATCAAATATGAAGCGCACAGCTGTAGTTGCACTACAGTCCTTAACTTCTCTTGCTTCAACCCATCTGGTCAAGTATTTTGTTGTTGTAATTATGTACCTTGCTCCTGTACGCTTTCCTGGTGGGTTTATAGGTCTGACGAAGTCAATGGCCCATTTGTCAAATGCTCACAGGGTCAATTGTAGTTCCATTGGAATTTCTTCTCTTCTAGATGGTTTCCCAACTCTTTAGCATACATCGCATGCTCTGGAATAGTCTTTAGCATCTCTATGTAAGGTAGGGCACCAAAGGCCAGCTCTAAGAACCTTCTGTGTAGTTCCTTTTCCTTCATAATGTCATCCTGCGATGCCTTCATGAGCTTCTGTGAGGATCAATGGGTGCTCTGTCTTCATATTGCATCTCCTTAGTATTTCATCAGGTCCCATCTTGTATAGCTACCCAGCTATAAGTCAGAATTCTTCAAGGTGCACTACTAGTTGTTTCTTCTGGGGAATTGTATAGTCACTAGGTGTCATTCCTATTGATAGGAACTGGACTATGTCTGTGAATTGGTCATCGATATTTCTAATGGCTAATAGCTATGCATCCGACAGTGTATCCTCCAAACTAGTTGGCTCTTTGCCATGTTCTAAACTTGACAAGTGGTTAGGACCCTTGTTCATTCTCTCTACCTTTACGATGATCTCAAAATCATACTCCTAAAATAGAAAAAGCCATATGCATATCCTTTCCCCCAACACTGTCTTGTTGATTAGGTATTTTAGTGCAGAGTGATCAGTAAACATTTTAAAGTACCCTCCCAACAAATAGTGGCATAATTTCTACAGTGCATACACCATGACTAACCCTTCTCGCTCAATGGTGGTGTAGTTGATTTCAGTAGTTGATAGATTCCTACTAGAAAAGGCTAACGGGTGGTCGATGTCTCATGTTCCTGACTGTGCTAACGTAGCTCCTAATGCAATGGAAGATGCATCGAAATGCACATGAAATTCCTTACTCCAATCTGGAAACACTAGAATGGGCGCAGTAAGCATTTTTTGTTTCAGTGTGTCGAAGCTCTGCTGGCATTCTTCTGTCCAACTAAACTGGCAATCCTTCTTCACCAACTTCTCCATGGGAACTGTAATTTGAGCATATCCCTTAATGAACTTCCTGTAGTAGCATGTGTGTCCCAACACAGTGAGCAACTGTTTGACTGAAGCAGGGGGTGGCAGATCAACAATAATGGAAATTTTAGATGGACCTACCAACAATCCCTTCTTGCATACAATATAACCTAAAAACACTCCAAATGGTGAGAATAAGATGCACTTCTTCATATTTAAATAAATTTGACACTGCTTTCATTTGTCCAACATTAGCCTTAGACATTCAATATGATTCTTTAACAAACTAAAAACAATGCAATCATCAAAATATGCTTCAAGGAATTTATGCAAAAACTCCTTGAATGCTTTGACCACCACCCTGGAAAAGATGTCTAGGGAATTCTTCAATCCAAATGGCATCACTGTATATTGGTAGGATCCCCATTCTGTTGCAAACGTGGTCTTATGGCAATCTCCCTTGGCAATCAATATCTGATGGTATCCTGAGAATCCATCTGTAAAAGAATATACCTTTTGGCATCCCACATTATCTAACACTTCATCAGTGAATGGTGTAGGGAAGGGATTATGTAAATAAGAATCATTCAACTTTTTGAGATCCACGCGGATCTCGTTTTCTACTATCTTCTTGTCTTGTACCACCATAGGGCTAATCCACTCTGTCTCTTTGACAGGTTCTATGATTCCTACTTCTAACATTTTGTCGAGCTCAATCTTCACTTTCTCTTTATATTTAGGGTTCAATCTGTAGGGTCTCTGTTTGACTTGTCTAGCATTTGGATTGAAAGGGATCCTCATTTCTCCCATAGGCCCTTTAATTCCCTTCATATCAGTGAACTTGGTTGGAAACAAGTTTTGATATTCATGCAGTAACTTTGTAATTTTTTCAATGGTGGCAGCATCCCAGTAATCTCCAACATTTGCAAACTTTGGTGTCTTCTCTGTTCCAATATTTCCCTTCTTAATCTTGATCGGTTGTCAAATAAATGGTAGCTCAACTCCTGGTCCTTCTAGATCTCTTTGGCCTTCTATTTCTGTGATGTTCACCTTCCTAGGATCATCGTCTTCATCAACATTGATGTTGTAACAACCTTGCAGGTTTTGGAGAGGGATAGTCCATTCGTCCTCATCTTGCTCCATAGGGAGGCTATATGCCTCTTCAAATACTTTCTGTCTTAGAATTTGTAGTTCTTGATCTACTAAAGGAAATTGAATTTCAAATAAGAAGGTAGTTAGAAAATTCTGAGTCATACCTTCCCAATCCGTAATGATGAGGCACAACTCTATTTGGAGGTACCAGTTGATAGGAGTCATGTCTAGCGTGTTAATGAATTTGTGTACCCATTGTTATTGAGGAATTTTTCTCCAGGATTCCTCACAAATCCGCACATGGTCCTTTGGATAGCTTTGACCTGTATAGCGAGCTTCAAAGACTTCTACTTGTGCTGAGAATCGCACTGTCATCAGGGTATGACATTGTATCCAATATGTAATGCTATATTTATGTGCCCCCCACCATCTTGTTGGTGTGGCTTTCAGTGCCTCATCCATTGCCAATAATCTCTGTTGTATTGGTATACTTTCTTCAAAGTCTGACAAGAAGGTTTCTAAAGGATTCGAACCATCAAAGGTGGGTAAGTTTCTTACTATTGTGCCAATCCAACAAACTTCTCTGGTTAATATAACACATCTTCTTGTAGATACTTCATACATATTATTCTTCCAGTTCTCCAGTGCTTCTTCTAAGTCTGATGAACATGCACTATCACTTCACCAACTTAAGTTCCCATCGGCTGTAGGATTAATGTAATCCTGTTGGCTGGTTGTTAGCTTGTATATATTTTCTAGTGCATATGCATGGTCTTCTTCTCTGATAGGTTTTGTGTACCACTGACCTTCATCTGGATCTAAAGTTTCAATGATCCTAAGGCCATCTCTTTCAAAAGTCATATGTGTTTTCTTTAAATCAACCACACTGGAATTATTGAAGGCCCAATCAATTCATAACAGTGTGGGGTAAAGACAACTATAATCAACTATTTCAATTACCTCAAAATCTACAAACTTTCTTACTTTGTTGATGTCCATAGGGACATGCTCCAATTTTCCAAATGGGTTGATAGCTTATTGATTAGCCATTCTAATCCTAATAGAGGAATAGATCAACTTCAGTTTTTCCATTAGCGCCCAGGTTTTCTTCGTGATGAAATTGACCTCCGACCCTAAGTCGAGGACAACATAATCTATCTCATACTCTCCTATTTGAGCATTCAAATGTAATTCATTATTTTTCCTTCTCTTCTTACCAATTTGGTGTACTACCCTATTCATTAAGGGGTCTATCTTTCCTAGCTCATATTGTCTGATTAAATTTTGTAACTCTTGTACAACACTTTCATCCCGAATCAACTTAATACAAGTATATAAATATTCCATGAGCTTGCTTACCTCTTTCCCTTCTTTTGGTGAAGCAAAATAATCAAATGTCAGAGGCATTCCATATTCTCTTGCTTCTGGTATTTTCTTGGATGAAGAGCCTTGGTCTCCTTTGAACTCTTTTATGGCTTCCTCTAATATTTGTCTTTCTTTCTTTGCATCAAACGTTTGTGTTTTCTCTGTAGCTTTCTTGATTCCTGAGTCTTCCGTAATCTTTCCTTCGGTCAGTCTATTTTCTCCTGTAACAACGCCTCCTCTAGTTATAACAATGACTCTAGGGTCTTCTCCATGAGTCTCAGCATATATCAGTTGCACTTGCAAGTTTTGTTGAGGTCCTCAGCTTTCCTGAAGTTTAGCTAGCAGCACAAGACAATATTCTATAACATGGTCAAACGAGTTGCAGTAGCTGCAAGTGGTACAAGGGTTCTAACAATCCCTTGCAAGGTGTCTTGGTTGTGTGTAGTTATAACAGATGATCTTTCCCCAACCTCGACCCATTCATCCTCCTCGTCCTCTTCCTCTAAATCCACCATGATGATTGAATTTTCCTCTCCCAGGGGAGTTATACTGTGTAGTGTTTCCTTCTTGTTGTACTTCACCTTGAATCTTATATATGTCTCTTGACCTTTCATGCATGAGATCGTAAGCCTACAATCCCTATCATCATGTCCTACTAACTTACATAATGTACATTAAAAATTTGTAGGTGTCTGAACATAATTTTGCATGTAGTAACACTCACCAGGGAGATGTATGTTTCTTCATACCTCGCACCAAGGTAAGGTGGCTTGCTTCAAGGGGCTCAGAGCTCCAGAAGCCATGTATTCATTGAATAGGGGTTAGTGTTCCTTTTCACGACCTTCTAATCTTCATCTGACACACCAAATGTCTTTTCTTTATCTTTTCTCTTGTCTTTATTTATATCTTCAACCTACAGAGAAAAACTAGTCAGCTGACTCAAGATCTGACTCATACCTGAGTTGGATTATCCCATAGGGGTTGATTCTAGCTTCATGGAGATTTCCAATGCCTCAACCTGTGAATCAATCTTCTGTTGCATTAGAGGAACTCTGATGTGTGGTAAGAGGGAAGCAATGAACCATTCTTTGTTCTGTTCATCTGAGATCTAAAAATTCAATCGACCTGTTAAGGTTTTGAATCTCTGATCGAATTCCCAAACAGATTTGGCCACCTTCTGCTTGATCTCTTTCAGCTCTGTGATACATTGTGACTCTGACTTGGGTTTCTTGAACTCTACAATTAGCGCATTCTTAATATGATTCAATGTCTTAGGCTGTGAAAGTCCTTGGATAAGCTTCATGTATCAGCTTAGTGCGTGATCCCCTAGAGTGGTACTAAACTAGGTTCTTTTAACATCTTCTTCAGTGGAATTTTTAATATTCCATACGGCTTCACATAGGAACCAGTGTTGATCAGGATCTTCAGATCCATCTCCCCTAAATATAGGAAGTCTCATCTCATCTACCATAGATCTTCCTAGGGTTCCTGACTGAATATGTGGTGGACTATTATTGATAGTGGTCTGGACGCTCTGGTGATTGGGATTACTCTGGTTTCTTAATACTACTGAATCAACAGGAGGGATAATAGTACTTACTTCGATGGTCTGCACAGTTTCTGATATTTTAGGTTCTCCCTGGTGAAGCTCTTCATCTTTTCCTTCGTTGCCCTAGCAGGTTCTGAATGTTCTTCATCTTTCATTTCTTCCTCTTCTCCACTGTAGAATCCCTCGTCCTCGTAGTTCTGCTTAAACAGGTTTGCAAGGTGAACTTCTCAAAACACTCTCCCACTGTGCGTATGTCCATCTTCTATGTCGTTGTCGTTGTCTGAATTCTTGAACATTAGCCTTTGTAGATCTAACCAATCTACTGTATATTCAAGATGTTCTTCTCATGCAATATCATCTTTAGTCTCAACTTCCGGAATTGTAAAAAATTTCCTCTTGGTCCCTTGAAGAAATATCTCTCGACTTGGTTGTATGATTCTACTTTGTCAACAAAAATATCTGTGATGTACCCTCCAATGTTGCTATCAAACCAGTGATCTACTGCTCGTGATATGACCTTATCAACTCCTTTGACCTTCTTGATCAACTTCGACATCCAAACCACAAGAGGTCAGCTCGGATTTCAAACTGGGTATCTGGTAATCTAGATAGCCACTCATACAGCTCCTGATGGGTTCCCCCAAAGAAAATTTTGTGTATATCAGTAAAGATACATTTCTCCAACCAATCCTCTGAACTAAGATTAGGGTTCTTGTTCTAGGCTTCAATGAAGTCCTTTTCTTGATCCTATATCCATGTTTGAGTCTTTTTCTTCGATGGAAACCACCTTGAAATTCCCTTAATAAGATTCTTGTCCTGGAAATGAAACCATTTGTTGGCACAGGGGCAGACCTAGGGTTCAGCTCCAAGAGCGCACCAACACGCCCTAACTACTGGCCCTTTCATCAAAACCTGCGAAGTAGATGCAGTCTCACCCGAAGTAGTTATGAGGGGGTTGCATGACAGAGATGTCTACAACCAAGGGGAATATCATGTGTATCTAATACAAGAACAACACAACATTCGTATATCACTTATCAGCTAGGATCTACTCTGCACATCTACTTATCATATCTAAAATAGTAATGCAATTACAGTATATTAATGACAAAGACAAAATACCAATCACACACAACATAAAATATGCGTGGTTCACCCTCTCTCTAGGGCTACGTCCACAGAACTGTGCTTATAATATATTAAGGTAAATCATACAGTTATTATCCGTGCTCTTAGCTAGAAAATCTTCTTTCTTCTCCTCTCCTTCTCTCCCCTCCCTGCGCACCCAGTTGGAGGGTTGATCTTCGCACCTAACTGAAGATCTTACAATACGAGAAGGCTCATGTACACATCCCTTCTTCCTCGCACACTACTACTCACTTAATCACACAACGACAAATACAACAATAATAATCATAACACCAACAACCTATCCCAGGTCCTTTCGACCTCTATTTATGTATTACAATATCTCACCATCATACTTAGGCCGAAACCTAGGTGTCCAAAAACCCTAAATAGCAAAACCCTAGGTGTCTAAAACCCTAGGTCAACTTGGCCCGCATTTTGAAGGCTTCGCCAGCCTAACTTTCCTTCCTTCTCGCATGGTGCTCCAAAGGATCCAACAGTGGATTTTTTTGCTTGCTGAGTTGTCCATGATCATTATTTCTTATTGATCTGTCATCCTTGATCTACTCATCCAATGGCTTGCTTTCTCGGACTTTGCTCCATATTTTCTTCTCTTTTTCTCACTTCGACCCAATAACAGTCATTGTGTCTTCCACACAGTTTGCATTCTTCCTTGATCTCTGTGTACTTCCATAACCAAGGGTAAACACCCATGGAGGAATTTTCCTGAGTGTCCTTTCCCTGCACATGTCTCCTTTCAATGAGAATTAGTGTGTTCCTTGTGCCTACAACTAGTATGCTTTGAGACAATCATTCCTCTTTTGTAATGTAGCATTCTTTTATTCTTTTTCAATCTCTTAAAAATATTGAAAAAGACAAAAAAATCAAATATACCTCAAAAAGAGGACGGGAAAAGTATTTTCTTTTTTTGACAGCAAAATAAGTCGTCCTTGGACAAAGTACACCCTTTCGTTTGTCGTCAAGATTTGGGATTTAATAGGACCTTAGGAATCTCTTCTCCCTACATAGAGTTGTGTCCTCCTTCGTTTGGTTATTATTCCAAACACATGGAGAGTTTGTGTTGCCTCCTGCATCGTGAACTTATGTCAATGTCATCCTGCCTGAGTTAGATCATCTATCGTTCTGTTGTCTAAGGGAATTTTTACCCAACCTGAGTCAGCCTTTCTATAGTTTGTCTCTTGCCCTCATGCCCGACCATCCCCATAAGCCCAATCAAGTCTTTGTTCGAAATCAATGAAGTTATTTTCTTGATCATTGAGATCCTCTTTTTTGTTCCCCGACAAGCCATCTATGACCTCTGGGTAATGAAGTTGTACACTCACATTACACTCCTACTCAAGTTTTGAATATCTTGAAGTTGTTACTTTAGCTCTAAATGCCTCATCTCCAGCCATAAAGCGTCATTTGGCTTCTTGAAGATGGATACTATACATGTATATATTTGATTTTGAGATGTAGATCCATTGTGTATTTCTCGTGGCTACACTTTATATAGTTATGTGACATGGATCTTCAGTGTAGTTGATTGGGAAGCATGATTTATTTCATCATGAGCATGGGTATGCCCTCCTCAGTTAGACAATTATTATTTTTGCAGATGGCACCTCCCAAACTCTGGTCCCGAGCTCACTCGCTTCATACGTTGGTGAAGATTTGTAATGTATTTCGACCATCAGATTCTGTTTTGACCTCACACATTAGGGGGCATCTGTTATAACCCTAAATTTCACCATACATGCATACCTGGCATTTGTCCCTCTTACTTACTATTTTTTGCCTAGCCATTACTCAACAATTGTTCTTAAAAACCACATTTTTGAAGATTGACACACCCTGCACCACTACTGCCTACGTACACATGCTTTCTACACCACTACATCTCGTGTACGCCCATTATTTGCACCATTACAACCCGCGTATACCGACATATGTTGCAAAAATTAAAAAGTTGCAAGGAATTTGTTGAGATTATGGGATATTGGGTAGTTTTCCAATTGTCCCACCACCTATAGCCCGTCACCCAACCGAATAACCATCCTTTTTTCATATAAAAAGAGGTTTTGGGGTCTCATTCCTAAGAGAAGAATAAGAAAAATGAAACTTTGTCCATTTCACATCCCCTCCTTGCCCAAAGAATTTACAACCACCTTGTGAGTTTTGAGCTAGAATTTTCCATTCTTTCCTTTTTCCTCCATTGTAAGTCTATGCCATTTCCCTAGAGAGAAGTGTGAGAGGATAAAGATACATAGAAGCGCATTTGGATCTTGGTGAAGAGGATCCCAGACCAGGTTTGAGGAGAAGTTGTCGATCTCATTATTAGTAAACTTTGTGATATTAATAAAAGGAATACTTTTTCTATCCTGCAATATGATGTGTTCAATCTTTATGTTTGATTTATGTTTTATATTGAAATCTAACCCACTAATTCATATACGAGATACATGTTTGTAGTTTCTTTTTTGTATTTTTTTGAATGTCAGACAACCTTGGGAGGAGACTTGTACTCGAGGAGAAATCAAACGCAAAAGGATTGACACCGGATGTGGAGTTTAAGGTAGATTTACCAAAGCTTTTTACTTTGTATTTCTTGTATGGATGTGGGGTATATTCGGCCTAGTTTAAAGAGTAGGATAGTTTTAGATGGTTAGATATGACTACATGTTGAACCCTAGTGTATTCCATAGGGGGGTTTTCCTACTATATCACTTGTCCACAATTTTATGTACGCAGTAGAACAAAGAACAATTCAGAGAGAGAACGAGAGAAGGATCGATCCATAAATGTGATGGATAGTTGAGAATTGAACTTTTCATAGGTCAAGAATGATAGAAGACTTTAGATATGTTTGTAATGAAGGTTGAGAATTGTCATGAACACCAGTGACAATCATTTTATTTTATGTAAATCATAGAGATAAATTTATGTCTTAGTTTCATACAAGAGATTCAAGAGTAATAAATTAGAGATCCTTGGACAACCTCTTTGAAGACTTATAGATCAGCCTGAGATTATAAATTTTTCCATAATGTGGGTTAGATATAGGATAGGTCATCATTTGTGGTATAAAATATTGTAAGCTCATTGGGATGAACAAGTTTTCTCTTAATTAGTTGTGTTTTATGGAATGTGAAAATCAGAGCTAGATTAAGTTGCTCATTTGGATGTTGCATAGATTGCTACAACAACTTGGTGGAAGGAAAAAAAAAATTAATGTTCTTTAAGGCTTAGATCAAGGGATTGGAAGTAATTATATTTGGAGAAGGAAGTCAAATACATGTTCCTGTATTTGATTTCATAGGAATTTGTAGGTGATTGTAGAGAGTTGGTATGATCTTGAAGAGACATTTTGGAGAAGGTGTGCTCATGAAAAGAAATTCAGGGGGAACATCAATAGAGGAGTGCATGAGAAGGTTGTAGAGGCATTGTAATAGAAAGTTGTCAATTTAACTGCAATATGTATGGAAGACAACATCACATGAAGGTCTTGAAGGCATGAATTTTTGTTTTTTATGATAACTCTGGTTATAATAAATTGTGTTTACAGGTTGAACCAGAGAAGTATTGGATAGCAGCTATAACTACTAGGAGAGTTGTGATAGAGGAAAATTTGTGTTCTTGAGAAAATATCATGTGATATATTAGAATAAAAGAAGAAAGGTCGTGGAAAGGAACATGATAAATTGTAGCTGAGATTGGAATAAGGAATACACGTTAAATGTTCTCAAAGGAAAGTGGAAACTGCAAAATCCAAGAGGAGTAGAGGTTTCTCAAGAGGTACTAGGAGGAAAAACCATAGGTACAAAAAGGTCAATCTCAAGGACAATGTATTGATGAGGTATTGAAAGGTAGGTATGGAGACTTGCTAATAGGAGGCTTGAGTGGAGTCCACAAGTGGACAAAGTAAAGTTTACAGGAAGATGAAGAAAATGAATACTGATGGTCATTACAAAGGTTCAAAAGGAAGCCACAACATAGGAAAGAAGGATTCCAATACAAATGGCATAAAGAAGATGATTCAAGAGGAGTATGACAAAGATATGGATGAGATAAATAAGAGGATCTATGTCATACAAATGCTACTACAAAGGAAGAATACAAATAAATAGAGACAATGATAGAGAGAGAAGAAGGTCAAGTGGCCAATAGTGTGTTTGTTTACACAAAATTTGAGACAAAGATTGAGAGACCTAAAGCATAGGATGAATACTTAGGTAGAGAAGGAAAAACACAGATGATCTGAGTTCATATCGAGGCCATTGATTGAAGGAAAAGTTCAATATTGTGAACCAGATCAGGGAGACATCCTTAGAGAGAGTGATGTTGAGAGGAGACTTGTTGGGAGTATCATAGAATAATTGGAGAGTGAATATGAGAGAATTGCAAGAAGTCTCATGAACCCTTTGGAGAGTTAAGATCAATAAGTGGATATGTTTATAGGGAAATAAAAGGATACTAGAGAGCCTAATAGTTTTAAAACTGATATTTCGCGTATGGTTTTAGGATTTACAAGTGATGGACAGTCATATGAAGTAGCCATGAACAAGAAGGAAGGAAAATAAATGTATCAAAGTATTGAAAGAAGACAGGATCAGAAGTCCATTTTGATGAAGGATGAGGCCACAATGTCCTGTAAATAGTGATGATTTGAGGGGCTAAATTTCGCTCATGGGCTAATTTTCCATGGTTTTTCCAAAAACGAGATTTGCTATTTTAAAAATGTTTCGCCCAAATTCTATATGATAAAATTATTTAACCTTAAAAATCCCCAAAAGTTTATAAAACCTATATAAAATCCTTAGAAATTTGAATATTTTTACAAAAATATTGCCAATCATTTATAGTTGGTATATGAAGGATTAGTAAGATTCACCGAGGTTTCTACATTTTAAAATAAATTTCCATCCTTAAAATCATCCCTGCTCGTAAAGACAACAAAAATGGATCCCATACAATTTTTTTCAAATAACTTGTTGAAGGGTAGCTACAAAAATCTGTTGTTATAGAGAACATAGAAGAAGAATTGGCTCATGGAGATAGCCAAGAGAAGGGTGAAAAGAAGCATTCAGATATAATTCTTACCAAGTAGGATGAATAAATTGAGCTACTGTAAATATTGATAAGAAAACATGCATTAGATAAAAAGGAAAATATAGCCAAAGAGAAGACATGTTCACAAGTGCCTAGCAATAATGAGAAAATGATTTTATCATATGAGGAGGCAGAGGTAAATTTTAATTTTTAATTGAAACATGTAGGGGAAGAAAGTGATGAGCATGAATATGTGAGAAGAGAAATATAATTTGAACCATTTCTTAAAGAAGAAGAAATACCTCAAATTCAACATTCATAGTTGATGAATTTTAAGAAGAAATGAGATTTTTGGAGGAGTGGCTGGCTAAGGATACAAGTGGTGAGGAATGTAGAAAAATTGTAGGTTTAACTTGAACTGATTTTAGGGAGTGTATTGGAGTTCAAATTAGTAAGGGAATAACTAAATATGAGAGTAAAAATCCTGAAGATATAAAATAAAAGGAAATGCAAAAGGCAATGGACAACAACAAAAACAAAATTAAGCAAGATAGCAACAACAAATTGCAGAGCATGTACCAACACAAGGACAAGATCAACATAGAGACTGAGATGATGAGGAAGTTGATGATGAAGGTGTATTAGAGGAGACATGATAGCAACAAACTACATATGATTGTGCAAGTTTTCATCAACAGAGAAGGAGGAAAGAGGTAGAACTAGATTTGGGATCCAGAAAAGATGTAGGAAGCAACAACAATGCAATAAGACAAGAACACAAGAAGGAAGTTGTAGTATTATTTTTGGGATCTATGAGGAATTAGAAAAAGGAAATCATGATGAGAAGATCATAAACATTTTATTCCTAGGGAGTCTGATGTAGTAGCATCCTACCTCCAAAATATAGCTCAATTTGATGAGGCATAGGAAGTCTTTGATTTACAAGAGGATTTGGTTCCTTAATTGAATATTTGTAATATTCCTATGTTCTAATGATATATAGAGGAGAGGCATATTATAGGTTTGATTAATGAGAATGAGGATTTATTTGTAAAATTTCTTGAATGTATGATAACATGAGCATTTTGAGTTTGTTAGAGATCTCATGAATATTTTCATGGATCTAGAGAGTTGAGTTTGTTAAGAGTCATCCTAGAGGATTATGTGGATCTAAGAGATCTTGATTAAGGTTGGTTGTCATTGATGTCAACCCTTGAAGAAAGCCCCGTAGCAAAAAGGTTTGGGTAAGGGACCCAATATTGTTTGATGTAAATATGACTCATTATTTTTTTTTCATGGTTGATAAGAAGTAATGGATGAACTCCAAAGTGGTCCCCTTATGGTGAAAGCTCTCACGGGAAGACGCTTTGCGCAATAAGAGAACACATGATTAATTGTGGAATAATGAGATTAAGGAAAATGAATTTGTCAGGGAAACTATCCTAGATGGATATTTTTTTTCATTCCATTTCTGATGGTATGTAGAACGTCACATAACTTCTCACGGTTAGAGAGTTATGACCATGTGAAGTTGGAGAACCCAGGTTTGGGTAATGGGCCCATGTTTGTTTGATGGATAATTGTATGATTTTTTATATATTTGAAGATAATACTATTATATATGGATAGTACATGTCATTCCATTTCTTGTGGTGTGTTTAATGTCACATAACTCCTCACGGTTTGAGAGTTATGGCCTTACAAAGTTGGAGGACCCTCATACGTCATCTAGAAGCCCCAAAAGGTCAAAGAAGTCAAAGTGGTTTAAGTTATTTTAAAAGGTAAATAATAAAGTGAAGTGATGATTGTATTATAATTCAAAGTGAATACAAAATAAATTATTTCAATAACAAATTTAATGGAGAAATTAGAAGTGGGTTAACCCTAAAATAAGGAAAGTGGGCCAAGTGACCTAGAAGCTGTTTTTAAGGAAGCTAATCAGAGAGTATAAATAAGAGGGAAGGATCTCTAATTTTAATTACACTTGATAATATTGAATATATAAAGGTGTCTGAGGTAACCAAGGATATATAATCCAAATTTCTGAGTGAAGGTGAAGAAAAGAAGGCCGAAATGCAAGGAAGGATAAATTCTTTTTATGGTGATTTCTAAGGTATGTTATTTACAGATCATCTCACCATTTTCGCTATAATTTTTTTTATATAATGATTCAAACCGTAAAATTGCTATCCCATTGAGAAAACATACCCAAGTATCCATGGTAAAAAATTCATCTTTTGGGGCATTGTATTTTGGGAGTTACACTCCGTGGAAAATAGGGTTTGTGGCTAGTCTTGAAACTAGTCGAAAATGGGTGTTTCGGGTAACAACGTCATAACTTATTCATAATAGATCCAAATTCAGTGAGAAAAAATGTGTTGGTTATGGTACAATCTGTAGTATACTGTGTAACCTTTTCAAATCATTTCAATGAATATTTTGTGCGGGGAACTCTCTACAAGGTCGCTCTCTGATAAGACAAAATTCAACAAGGTATGTCATTTTTTCTATAACTTCTTTTATGAGAGGTTC
The DNA here is from genome assembly GCA_009831015.1 of Picea engelmannii. NCBI lineage: Eukaryota > Viridiplantae > Streptophyta > Pinopsida > Pinales > Pinaceae > Picea > Picea engelmannii. Next base: position 121,659 of record ML814302.1, on the reverse strand, counting down.
CAAGTAGTGAATCCTGGAGGAATTGCATAAAAAAAACTGAAGAACATTGTGTATGAGTTTCATATATTTATACATTACAGGTTCAAAGTTATGATTACTTCAAGTTAGGGTTGTTGACTAATCCAAAACTAGGCATGTGAGACTAAAGAAACGTTTGATGAAAATGCTAGTCTCTTGTTGTTAAAGTTAAAGAAGGATTTAAGGAATGTGATAATATACACCAGGTCTATTATAGAGCTACAAATCATATTTGTATGATGAAATTGATGAGGTCTTTTAGTTGAGGTACATGTTGAGTACATGATTGAGACAAGTAGTTGATGAGTTGGCACATACATGAGGTGTATATTTGATGATGTTGGTACATATTGATGAGTCATAGTTGATGAGTATTTGACACATGATTGGTACATACTCGGTACATGGTTGGATGCACTTTTTTATGGTACAAGTTGATTACAGGTTGTTTGGTATAGGTTGATGCATGGTTGATGCATGGTTCAAATTTATTGGTACAGATTTACAATGGTATATGTCACAGTGATAGTGTGACAGTGGTTCCATCATTCTACTTCTACTTCAAGGTGGAAGAACGGGGCAAGGACATGTGGTTTTAGCCACCTTCCGGTTGTAGATGGAGAGCATAGGGGGTTATAGCCTCCTTCTAGTTGTAGCCAGAGAATTGGGGAGTTGGAGCTTCCCTCGGGTTGTAGCCTGAGAAACTAGGGGGTTGGAGCCTCCTTCCAGTTGCATCTGGAAAAAAAAGGAAGTTGGTTCTTCCAATGAATGTAATTCTTCAATAAATATAAGAAAAAACATTCTGTGGTTTTCTTTTGATTTGGGTTTCCACGTAAAACACTGGTGTACTGTGTATGTGTGTGATTGTTTATTTCTTACTTCTCATTATTGGATAATAATTCTACATTGATATAACATTTGAAGAAAAAGGATTATAATTACGCTATTATTGACTCACCCCCCCTCTCAGTAATCCAACAATTGGTATCAGAGAAAGTTCCTTTAGAAATTAGTTTAACCACTAAAAGGTAGATCATGGAGAGTACCAACTCATATAAAAATGGAATACCACAGTTTGATGGACAAAATTATGATTTTTGGAGCATAAGGATGAAGACATATATACAGGCACAAGGATTTCAAGTTTGGCAATCAATTGTACATGGATACACAGCACTAGCAGTTCCACCAACAAATGACAAAACAATGAAACTCGGTAAGAATAATTCCAAAGACAAAAATGCACTTTTGAATGGTCTCAATGATATGGTATTCACCAAAGTTGCACATTGTAAATTTGCTAAAGAGATTTGGGACAATCTTCAAAATATTTATGAAGGATATTCAAAAGTCAAAGATGCAAAGCTTCAAACTTATAGAGGTTAGTCCAAACAACTAAAAATGAAGGAAGATGAAGATATTGTACCCTACTTCCTACGAGTCGATGAAATAGTGAATGCAATCATAGGATTGGGAGAAGAAATTGAAGAATCTGTAATTGTTCAAAAGGTACTAAGATCTCTTAATATGAGATTCAACCCTAAGATATCAACACTAGAAGAAAGATGAAGATATCACAACCTACTTCTTACGAGTCGATAAAACAATGAATGCAGTCATAGGATTGGGAGAAGAAATCGAAGAATCTATAATTGTTCAAAAGGTACTAAGATCTCTTCCTATGAGATTCAACCCTAAGATATCAACACTAGAAGAAAGATCGGATCTAAAATCAATAAGCATGGATGAACTACATGGAATCTTCACAGCATATGAGATGATAACTGAACAAGAAAATCCATATTTAAAATAAGAAGACTTCAAAGCATCCAAAAGATCAAAGAAAAAGAAAAAGGAACAAGAAGAATATAGCAGCAGCAACGACGTCTCAAAATATAATGAATAAGTGGCCAACTTCGTCAAAAGACTGAACAAGGGAACCAATGATAGGTATAGAGGTAAGCTTCCTTTAATTTGTTTTAATTATGATGGTATTGGTCATTTTGCTAACAAATGTCCTCATAATAAAAAGAGAAATGATGAAGGTTACTCAAAAGGAAGACAAACATATAAAGGTAAAATAACTACAAAAAAAGTTTTCAAGAAAAGATTTTGCACCAAATAAGACATCTCATCATCAGATGAATATGAAGTCAGTGACAGTGAAACATAGAGAGTTTTATTTATGGAAGTAGAAGACTCTGATAAAGAAGACTCTGAAGAAGAATATGAACAATCATATGAGGAAGAAATTGAATAGGAAGAAGTTGACTTTTGAGAATAATTAACGAGTGTCATAGAAGTTATCAGAAGAGAAAAGAAGAAAAACAAGAAACTACAAGCAGAACTAGATAATAAAAAAGACACTCAATAACTAGAACAAATGATCACAAAATTGAAGGTTCAAATAGAAGAAGATAAAAGAATTGAAGAAGCACTCAAAGAACAACTAGAAGGAAAGGATGAGATCATTGGAAACATGGAAGAAGAGATTGTCACACTAAGAAAGGATATTCAAAAGAAAAATATGCAGAATAGCTCAAAAGTTCTGGATGACATTATTAGCAGTAAAAAATCTCATCTTGACAAGTCCGAACTTGGATACAATCAGACAGAAAAGGGATCAAGCTCCAAAACAACAAAGCAAGAAACAAACCCAAAAATCTATGCCTCAAGAAAGATTACATGGACAAAAATATATACAAGGAAGATTACAGGGGCACTCCTCCACCGAGAAGACTCAGATTTCAGAATCGACAATAGATAGGTAGGCCTCAAGAAGAAGGATTCATAAGAGCACATCCTTTAAGAATATCTTCAACTACTAGGTATCAAACTATATTTTTTGGTTTATGTTATGCATGTAATAATTTTGGACATAAAGATGTAAATTGCAGAGCTAACAACAAGAACAAAAACTACTTTGAGAGTCATATACAAAGGGGTTATTCAAGAATACCTAGTGAAACAAAGAGATGAAGTTACAAAAGGTTTGAATCTTTGAGCACTGAAGTGGATTGTTACAAATGTAACAATTTTGGACACATGGCCAAAAATTGCAGAATGACAGTGCCTCCTATAGAACCTCAACAGGGTCACAAACAAGAACCTCAGAAAATGACATGGATAAGAAAGCAAGATTAGTATAGCAATGAAGAATGCACAGTCGCTCTATAGGATAAATAGAATAAATTTGTTTGGTATGTTGACAGTTGATGTTCAAAACACATGACATGTGATAGAGACATGTTTCTTACATTACGAAAGGAAAGAGATGGATCAGCCTCCTTCATAAATGATGATTCAGCCAAAATCATTGGAAAAGGCACAGTCCGAATTGGGAACAAGAATGAAAAGGCAGAAAATGTTCTACTAATAGAATATATGAAACATAATCTTTTAATTGTGAGTCAAATGTGTGATGAAGATCATAAAGTTACCTTCTATTCACAAAAGTGTGAGATAAGAAAAGAAGGTTCAGGGAAATTAGTCGCTACAGCTGCAAGAACTTCAAGCAACATATATGTGTTAAGTGAAATTGGAAATGAAAAGTGTTGTCTAGGAAAGGAAGATGAAATTTGGATATGACACGGAAGAATGGGTCACATGCATTTTTATAGCCTTGTCAAAGTCAGCAAAAGAAAAGCAGTCAGATAAATTCCCAAGATCACGAAACCAACCAACACTTTATGCAAGCATTGCCAACAAGGAAAGAAAACAAAGACCGGGTTCAAATCAAAGGAAAATTCAACAACAAAACCACTGGAAATTGTGTATACTGATCTAGTTGGACCAACTACAACAAAAAGCTTAAAATGTGAGAGACACTTTATGTTATTAGTTGATGACTGTACAAGAATGACTGTAGTTTTATTTCTCAAGAGCAAGTGAAAAGCTTTTGAAAACTTCAAGATATACAAGGAAATGGTTGAAAATGAGATGGATTCAAGAATCAAATTCTTAAGATTGTATAATGGAGGAAAATTCACATCAAAGGAATTTATGGACTACTGCAACAATCATGGAATAAAAAGGAAATTCTCCGTTGTTAGGACACCACAACAGAATGGAGTTGTTGAAAGAAAGAATATGATAGTACAAGAAATGGATCGAACAACGATAATGGATTCAAAGTTGACAGATATTTTTCAGACACATATAGTGCATACAACAGTTCACATTCAAAACAAAGTAATGCTCATAAAAAACATTGATAAATCTCCCTACGATCTATGGAAAGGAAGACCAACAAATGTGAAGCACTTTAGATTTTTTGGAAGAAAATGCTACATCAAAAGAGAATATGGAAGAATGAGAAAGTTTGACTCTCGTGTGGACAAAGGAATTATTTTTTGTAACTCAAGTACAAGGAAAGCATACAAGTGTAACAATCTAAGATTAAAAAAAGTTGTGGAAAGAATCAACATAACAATTTATGAAACAGGCAGACCAGAATCAAAGGAAGAAGAAAACAAATCAATGGAACAATTTTTCGAAGAAGAAGATGAAAAAGAAGCAGAAGAGGAAGATGAAGATGAATAGAATCCAAGAGAAGAAGAAGAGAAAGTTCAACAAGTATCTCCAAAGACACCTAGAAAACGAGTACATAAGAATCATCCTTCAGATCAGATTATTGGAAACAAAGATGTAGGAGTTGAGACTAGAAGAAAAATCCATTCACCAAAACAAACACATCTATCACTCTTATCTACAATTGAACCAAACTGTTTTGAAGAAGCCAACAAGGATGAATTTTGGAATAAGGCCATGGATGAAGAATTGGATCAAATTGAGAAAAATGACACTCGGGAATTGGTTCCGACCAAAAAATAAGAATGTGATTGACACAAAATGGGTTTTCAGGAATAAATTGAATGAAGATGGATAGGTTACAAGGAACAAAACTAGATTGGTATGTAAAGGATATCCATAGATTGAAGGAATCGACTTTGAAGAGACATTTTCCCCAGTTTCCAGAATGGAAGAAATTCATTTGATTTTAGCTTATGCATGCTCCAAAAATGTTAAAGTATATCAAATGGACGTAAAATCAGCTTTTCTGAAAGGGGAACCTGAAGAAGAAGTCTACATTGAACATCCAGAAGGATTTCAGTTATCAGAGAACATAGACTATGTGTGTAAATTAAGGAAGGCCTTGTATGGTCTAAAACAGGCTCCTAGAGCATGGTACTCAAGACTGGATAAGTATATGCAACAGGAAGGGTTCAGAAAAGGAAGTGTAGACAACAACCTCTACATCAAGGTAAGTCAAGGTAATATTTTATTAATTGAAGTTTATGTTGATGATATTATTTTTGGTAGTGATGATGATAGGTTAAGCCAAACATTTTCAAAAGACATGCATAATGAATTTTAAATGTCGTTACTTGAATAACTATCCTTCTTTCTGGGACTTTAGATACGTCAAAGCAACCAAGGAATTTTTATTTCTCAAACCAAGTATATCAGAGAAATGCTAAAGAGGTTCAAAATGGAAGATTGCAAACCAGTTATCACTCCCATGCAAATCAGTTGTAAGTTGAGCAAAGATGATGATTCGAAGTCTACAGATCAGAGGTAATACATGTCAATGATTGAAAACCTACTATATGGGACAAAATCCAGATCAAATGTAATGCAAGCAGTTGGACATATGGCATGATTTCAAGCAGCACCAAAGGAATCACATGTATTAGCAGTAAAGAGGATCTTCAGATATCTCAAACAAACATAAGAGTTTGGATTATGGTATCCAAAAGGAAAAGATCTATTAGTTATTGCCTACATAGATGCAGATTCGATAGGTTGTTTTAATGAGCGACGAAGCACCAGTGGAGTAGTGTTCTACTTAAGTGAGTGTTTGGTATCATGGCTAAGAAAGAAACAATCATCAGTATCTCTATCTACAGCCGAGGCAGAGTATATTACAGGAACAACATGTTGTACAGATGTTCTTTGGATGAAACAAACTTTGACAGATATACAGGTTGAGTATGATGAGCCCATTACAATTTATTGTGATAATACAAGTGCCATCAGTATCTCAAAAAACTCAGTGATGCACTCCAAGACGAAGCACATTGAAATCAAGTTTCACTTTCTACAGGAATAGGTTGCAGAAAAGAACATCGGAGTTGAGTATGTGGGAACAAAAGAACAAGTAGCATACATATTTACAAAACCATTTCCATGGGAATCATTTGAACATCTTTTCCAAAGACTTGGAGTTATTTATACTGCAAAATGAATTCTTTTTGAATGTTTTTTGAATGCTTATCTTATATGTCTTAGATGCACATGAGGAAGCACCATAAGATGATAGTTCAGTCAGGGGGAGAAGCCCCATATGGAAAGATACATTTGCCATTGATGACAAAGGGGGAGAGACTTATCAGATGCAGAGGACAGAAGCATGGTTCCAAGAGGAGAATATTTATCAAATGGATAGGATAGATGAATGGTTCTAGGGGGAGCATGAGTAATATGATTTCAATATTGCATCAGAGTGTTTCCATCAATGCCAAAGGGGGATATTGTTGATTACCTTGAAGAAATCCCCATAGAACAAAGGTTTGGGTAATGGAACCAATATTTTTTTATGTAAATATGACTCATTATTGTTTTTTCATGGTTGATAAGAAGTAAATATGGATGAACTCCAAAGTAGTCCCCTTATGGTGAAAGCTCTCACGGGAAGATGCTTTGCAGAGTAAGATAACCTATGATTAATTGTGGAATAATGAGATGAAGGATGGTGAATTTGTCAGGGAAACTATCATATATGGATAGTGATTTTCATTCCATTTCCAGTGGTATGTATAACGTCACATAACTCCTCACGGTTAGAGATTTATGACCATGTGAAGTTGGAGAACACAGGTTTGGGTAATGGACCAAAGTTTGTTTGATGGATAACGGTATGATTTTTTCTATATTTGAAAGTAATACTATTCTATATGGATAGTACATGTCATTCCATTTCTTGTGGTATGTGGAATGTCACATAACTCCTCACGGTTTGAGAGTTATGGCCTTACGAAGTTGGAGGACCCTCATATGTCATCTAGAAACCCCAAAAGGTAAAAGCAGTCAAAGTGGTTTAAGAGATTTTAAAAGGTAAATAATAAAGTGAAGTGATGAGTGTATTATAATTCAAACTAAATACAAAATAAATTATTTCAATAATAAATTTAAAGGAGAAATTAGAAGTGGGTTAACCCTAAAATAAGGAAAGTGGGCCAAGTGACCTAGAAGATGTTTTTAAGGAAGCTACTTGGAGAGTATAAATAAGAGGTGAGGTTCTCTCATTTTAATTACACTTGAGAATATTGAATATATATAAGTGTCTGAGGTAACCAAGGATATCTAATCCTAATTTTTGAGGGAAGGTGAAGAAAACAAGGCCGAAATGCAAGGAAGGATACATTCTTTTGATGGTGCTTTCTAAGGTATGTTATTTACAAGTCATCTCACCATTTTCGCTATAACTATTTTTCTATAATGATTTATATCATGAAATTTATATTCCATTGAGGAAACATACCCAAGTATATATGGTACAAAATTAAGCTTGTTGGTCATTCTATTTTGGTAGTTACACTCTGTGGAAAATAGGGTTTGTGGCTAGTCCTAAAACTAGTCAAAAACAGGTGTTTCGGGTAAAAACGTCATAACTTCTTCATAACAGATCCAAATTCAGTGAGACCAAATGTGTTGGTTAGGGTAAAGTCTATAGTATACTTTGAAATATTTTTAGATCCTTTAAAAAAATATTTAGTGTGGGTCACGCTCTACAAGGTCGTTCTCTATAATAAGCCACAATTCAACAAGGTATGCCATTTTTTCTATAACTCCTCTTATGAGAGGTTCCAAGTAGTGAAACCTGGAGAAATTTCACAAAAAACACTGAATAAAGTTATGCATTAGTTTTATATTTTTATACATTACAGGTTCAAAGTTATGATTACTTCAAGTTAGGGTTGTTGACTAATCCAAAACTAGGCATGTGAGACTAAAGAAAAGTTTGATGAAAGTGCTAGTCTCTTGTTGTTAAAGTTAAGGAAGGTTTGCAGGAATGTGATCATATACACCAGGTCTATTACATATCTACAAATTAGATTTGGATTCTGAAATTGATAAGGGATTTGGTTGAGGTACATGATTGAGACAAGTAGTTGATGAGTTGGCACATACATGAGGTGTATAGTTGATGATGTTGGTACATATTGATGAGTCATAGTTGATGAGTAGTTGAAACATGATTCGTACATACTTGGTACATGGTTGGATGCACTTGTTTATGGTATAGGTTGATTATAGGTTGTTTGGTACAGGTTGATGCATGGTTCAGATTTATTGGTACAGGTTTACAACGGTATATCTCACAGTGATAGTGTGACAGTAGTTCCATCATTCTTCTTCTACTTCAGGTTGGTAGGATAGGGCAAGGACAGGTGGTTGTAGCCACCTTCCATTTGCAGTCGAAGAACATAGCGGGTTGTAGCCTCCTTCTGGTTGTATAATTAATTCAAGAAAGTTAAACAAAACATGATTTAAATCATAAATTACCTCTTTTGATCATGAACCAGGTCATTAGGTATGTGTTTGGGAGTAAATAGTCAAGTATGGGCTTTTAACATAGGAAACAAGGCTTGGATACAAGGTAATATAGGGCATTTCAGTTCTCACATTTGTAGATGCTCTAGATATTGTATCAATGCAATGCTACAAATTAGAATATCAAAGATTAGGTATGTCTTGTCTTTTTTATTCTTTTTATGACTTCTTAAGGTTCATTTTATTTATTTGT
>ML814302.1:61754-105767 GCA_009831015.1 Picea engelmannii | reverse complement strand
TATAGGGCATTTCAGTTCTCACATTTGTAGATGCTCTAGATATTGTATCAATGCAATGCTACAAATTAGAATATCAAAGATTAGGTATGTCTTGTCTTTTTTATTCTTTTTATGACTTCTTAAGGTTCATTTTATTTATTTGTTTTTACATTACCGTCATTTGTGGGCCACTATGGTGCCATTCATTCTATATAACGAATCACACTTAAGTATGTAGCATATGTGATTCCATTTAGTTCATCATATCATATGATTCACACAACTAATCTAATAATTCAATTTGGTTTTTTAAATGGTAAAGAAAGGGTGTTTCATACCCCCCCACCAAGGTTCAAATCCACCCAAAGACATGTTTCACCCCTAGTGGGTCATCTCTCCCAAGAAGGCAAGTCGTTTCAAGCAATTGAGGCCTAGTGCAAGTCTTGGGTGTCCTTAGAGGAATAGATACCCCCCACTTGTATCTTCCTCAAGTATTGTAGGTCAGATACATTGCATTGAAATATTCCTAAAATGGGGAAGGGGACACTTGTCGAATTCTAATAAATTATAATAGGAAACATCTTGTCCAAAAATATATATTTCTTATCGAGTGAAAGTAGATATGGTAATTTTGGCAGAACCATATATTATTAATCCAAATGGAACAATAGTCATCATCAAGTGGCATTGATCCTAGGGGATTTATTATTCTTGAATTTTTTTTTATGGTCATATCCTATCACCTCACTAGATGGATTTAGTAGTATGGTTACTACCACTATCCTTGTAGTGACAAAGTAGGTGTGTTTATACACTAACCCTTTTAACAATTGCAATGAAGATTGTCTTTCAGAGAAAGACGATTGACCACTAACAACTCTTTATGAATGGATCTTGTATAGATATAGATTTAGAGAAACTCTTTTTGGATAATATCGACCTAGAAGTTCTGAAATGTTCATAGAAATAGGTGCTAGACTTTCAGTATGAACCTTTTATGCATATAAATACCTTGATCTACCAATCCCTTGTTAATATGATCAAATTAGGGAAAGCAAGAAGATAGTAATAAGACATAGATTATCAACAAGGTAGAAAGAAGTAGACTCTATCTACTAGAATCAATTGGATAGAAAAAGAGATCTTTCAAAAACTCCCAAACCATGTAAATGAAAGTTCTTTATTGGATGTGAAGGGAATAGGATCAATATGAAATTCAAAGCACTCAAAATAAAATTTTAAAGGAAGATCTATATTTAGTATTATTACGGGAAACAAACATGTTTAAGAAAAAAATTCAAAAAGTAAAGGACCAATTTTGAAGGAAAGTAATAAAGATAACCAAGAAGTAGGTAGCATGGCAATCTTGTGGAATCCATAGTTTCTAGATGTTTCTAATTAATAAGAAAGTCTGGAGTTGAAAAGTGCCTCATCAAAACAAGAATGTCATGAATAACCTAACACATTATTTGGCATTAGGGGATACATGGCATTTGGGAGGGGATTGGAATGCAATATTCAATCACAATGAGAAAAAGGGGGGATGGAATGGTTTGAGTATCTAAGAATAATATTCCCATACTTTTTTAAGAATAATATGATGGATATCCTCCCCAAACTTGGTCCTTGTACTTTGTATAATAAAATAACAAGGACGGATCTAGTAGCAAAGTTGTTTAACAAATGTTCAAGTATTTATACTTGGCTAGTTGAAAGAAGTCACCTAAAATCAAATATTTTAAAAGGGATGATTTCAAATCATAGGCCAATCAACCTAAAGAGAACGGAGGTGTTAGGATATTTATACACTTAGTAGTTAGTTAACATCTACTTGGTCTAATGTGTCATTAAGTAAAAGTGTATTTCTTAGTGTGTTTCTTTAGTATGCATTAGTATGCATTTTTAGTTAGGAAATCTGACAATCACGACATGTTCCCGACAAAGAGTGATCCAATGGTTCATATTCTCCTCGATCTTAATGACCATTGATCTATGGCTTAACACCGAATTGATCCATGATCTCTATTTCAAGAGAATGGAGGGTCATTTGTCGATGATCGATTGTGAGAAGCTCTCTTGTAAAATATCTCTGTAATCTTTTTTGTTTTCATTAATAAACTTCTCCAAGTGGTCACGTTGGTTGGGGCCATGTATGTTTCCCCATAGGGTTTTTACCACTTCAAAACATCGGTGTGTTGATATTTGATTTGGTTTTGTAAGTGGTTTCTAAAGGTGTTCATCCTCTGTTGGAATACATGTGTTTTCGAGCATGGTATCAAAGTCTGTTTGAAGACCCACTCCTATTGTAGATCGAGATCATGAATTCGAGTTTCCTCATCTCCATTTTTTGTCATTTATGTACATTTATAGGCTCAAAAGAGTGTTCCATTTCATCCTAAGCGCTCGTTTAAGTTAGGAACACTTTTTGTTTCACTCAAAAAGGTTTTTGTTTGCCCAAGATATGGCCATTTCAGTCAGATCCAGAGGTATAAAGCCTGAATACGCATTTTTCAAATTTTTGCAAACTATTATTTTGGTTTTATTTCGATTTTATATTATTTTTTTCTGGGTTGCTACTCTTTTATATCTATGTATTCTCTTTTCCCCACGCCCTGTGTAATCTTGGAAAATCATAAATAGATAGGAAAAGGTGCATCTACTGGGTAAGCTAACCAAGATCTAACCCTTGTTGTCATCGAGAAGAGAACTTTTTTTCTTGTGTGAAAATAGTTTTTTTTTAGCACTCTCTCCAAGGCCATCAACAACAACAAAAACCCCAATCCTCTTGCTAAACAATACACTATGTTTTTCTATACCATTTGGTTAAATGTTTCCTTATTAAGTAAGAGGTCTTGAGTTCAAGTCTCTTTTTTTGTTACTTTTTTTGAAACATTCATGCTCAAATTGTAAACTGTGTTTCACTTCAAGTATAAAAGTGAATCACTATAAGTAGCTTTAATATTTTATTTTAGAGTTATTTATTTTGCATGCAACTTTTATTTTACAAAGTAACTTTATTGTAAAAATGATCCCCACTTATCTTTATAAAAGTGGGTCACTTCATAAAACAATTTACACTACCAGTTGGTCATTTGGTTATTGCTTATGCCTTTTTTTAAAAGGGCATAACTTTCACATCCGAAATCCATTTTTAGTGTCGCTTTATTTTAAATCGCATAATTTTTCGAGATCTTTCCATCTAGATCATCAACTTCAATTTTTAAATCCATATTATCTACATATTTAATATGGATTCTTCTAGTAATATTTTGCTTACTAACACCAACTACTTCCAATGGAAATCTCATATTGAAGATTTATTAAGAAGTAAAGGATTGTACCAGAGTACCTTTGGAAACGAAAAAGAACTCACTAATGTTGATAAAAAATTAAAATGGGCTAATAGGAGTGACAAAGCACGTGGACTAATCAGAATGTCCATCTCTCTTGATTTAAGGTTCCACCTTAAAGAAATTTATGACCCTGATGAAGCTTGGGAAAAGATTGAATCTGTGTTTGGTAAACCCAATATTATTCAAGTACAACAATTAGAAAATCAGGTACTGACCTTAAGTCCAAATGACTTTTCTTTCCTTGGAGACTATCTATCTAAGTTTAAAACGCTCAAAATTTTATGTGAAGAATGTGAGATAAAAATGGAGGAAGAATGTTTCATCTACCTTATTCTTTCTAAGCTAGGTAGTGGATATTTTTTTTTTGTATCTACCTTTTATTCCATGAGAGAGGCTATAGGGAAATCTTATCAAAAATCCACTCTTGAGTCCTTTTGTGTTTCTTTGATTAGAGAGGAAGATAAGCTTGTACAACTTGGAGTGATCAACACTACAGGTACCTCCAACAAAACCTTAGTTTCCCTACAAAAAGATAAACCCCAGTATCCAAAGAAGCAACATCCTCGCTACAACAAAAAGAAACATAAGGGTCCCAAACTCACTCAGACAGCTTCAACTCCTAATGGTGACAAAGGAGAAAAATATAAAAATAAGAAGACTGACAGGGATTGCAACTTTTGTGATAAAGATGGTCTTGATGAATCCAAATATTTCAAGAAGATGGTAGATTTAGAGCCAATGATTAAGAATCACAATGTCAATATTGATTCTAATTAATCTTCTTATTTTCATGGACATGCACTTTCTGCTTCTGGTTTCTCCTTCAATACAACTTCTACTTCTTCTCTTGATGAGTGACTTATTGATTCTGGAGCATATTATCATATGGCTAAGGATAGAGACATATTTTCTTCTCTAAATGAATGTAACACCAAGAAAATATGTTTTGGTGATGATAGATCTCTTAGTGTTGTAGGATATGGAAGAGTTTGAGTAGATAATTGTCACTTCAATGATGGATTATGTGTTCCAAGTCTTTCTTGTAACCTTCTATCAATATATCAAATCACTCAATTAGGTGAAGGTAAAACCATAGAGTTTTCACCTCACCAAGTTGTAATAAAGGATCTAAAATATCCTAAGCATGTTCATGCAACTTGAATTGTTGATCATATTATTAGTTTGACAAATTTGGGTCATCATATTTTTCATCAGTTTTTCTTTCTCATAGCAATGACTTGAGAAAACTTTGGCATGAGCGGTTTGGTCATCTAAACTATCGCTCATTGCAACAGCTATGTAATCAACAGATGGTGGATGGTATTCCTCTTGTTTCATGCACAGATGGTGTTTGGGTCGGTTATGTTCTTGGAAAACATCATCGGGATAGTTTTGACAAACGTGCCTCTTGGAACGCCTCAGATCCTTTGCAACTTGTTCACAGTGATTTGTGTGGTCCACTTTCTTCAACTTATTTTTCTAGGTGCAAGTATTTCTTAAGTTTGATTGATGATTTTTCTAGACGTACTTGGGTTTAATTATTAAAACTTAAAAGCGAATTTTTTGACAAGTTTTTGGCCTACAAGGACCTTGTAGAAAAGCAATCTGGACATCAAATTCAAAAGTTAAGAATAGATATTGGAGGAGAATATGTGAACAATAATTTTAAAATTTACTGCACTACACATGGCATCCAAATGAAACACAATGTTCCATATACACCACAACAAAATGGTGTTGCTGAGAGAAAGAACCACACATTAAAAGAAATGGCTAATTGTATGATCCAATCTAAGGGATTAGGTATAAAGTATTGGGAAGAAGCAATCAACTGTGAAAATTACATATGAAATCACACTCCCACAAAGGATCTTAAAAATATAATAGTAGAAGAAGCTTCGACTAAAATTAAACCATATGTAAGTCACTTATGTGTATTTGGAAGTATAGCATGGTCTCACATTCCTAATGAGAAAAGGAAAGCATTGCAGCCTAAAAGTGAGAAGTGTATATTTTTTGGTTATTCTGAAGATGTCAAAGGTTATAGACTTATTCAAACACATTGTAATGACAAGACATACCTAATCTTTGATATTCTAATGTGTAGCATTGCCTTGATACAATATCTAGAGCATCTGCAAATGTGAGAACTGCATACTGTATACAATATCTAGAGCATCTGCAAATGTGAGAACTAAAATGCCCTATATTACCTTGTATCCAAGCCTTTTTGATTATGTTATAAGCCCATACTTGACTATTTACTCCCAAACACATACCTAATGACCTGGTTCATGTTCAAAAGAGGTAATTGATGATTTAAATCATGTTTTGTTTAACTTTCTTGAATTAGTTCAATTAAAGTGTTCTATCTTGTATAATCCTAATAGTTTGACTCATGAGCAGCTTATTCCGGTATCTCATCATTCTGGTACTACAAGTCATCGTGAAATCTGATACCAGCCTATTCTGGTACCTTCCTGTGCTATTTCGGTGCAATCCTGTGTTATTCCGGTACCAGCCTGTGTGTATTCTGGTACCAACCCCTGTGTATTTCAGTACCAAATCGTTATTTCTAGAAATCGTTTGTTGGATGAGTCTGTTGTTGAATATTTCAAGAAGGTAGTTGGACCGAAGATTCCAAATCAATTTTCCATATTACGATGGACTCCATCACTCATGCACTTTGTTTCATGAGGATGGAGTTGATCCCTAGAGATTCGATGTAAATATCAATTGTAATATCTTTAAAATTGTTTAATGTTTATCCATAGATATTGATAGTATCGGCTTTCCTCCTATATAAGGGATGGTGTATAGATGATAATGGTGTGGATAATAAGGAATGTAACAATGCATTTTATCAGAACTAGATGATACATATCATTGCTATGTACGAGGTGAAGAAATGTTGATCCAATTTACTAGTTGAATTAATGTAAAAGATCTATTATGCAAATTTTTGAGTATGAGTAAAACGTTTTAGTTTGTTATTTCCTTAAGAGGTTCCTTTGTTGGCTCGGCAAGGGCCCACCGCCCCAACCAAGGTAAACCTCTCTGTATATGTTTTTTGTGACTGTGTGAGTGTTTTACAGTAGTGTGTTGCTAATGGTTTTTAATCCATTTTCAAAGAGTTCAACATTGAGTTATTTGTGTTTGAATTGGTGTGAACAATTATATACTAGATCGAATAGGTATTTTCCTTTTCTAATATTATAGGTTTCCATTTAATTGTTTGAATTATGGGATTGTTAAGAAAATGATATTTTGAGTTTATGTTTGCAATATTTTTAGTATGTACAGGAACTACAAGAATTTATATCTCATCTTCATGCTCCAAAATAAAGTCTCTCAGTTATGATGACTGTTCCTTTTACTAGTTTGTTTGAATTACATGAAGCTGGAATTGATTTTGATTTAAAGAGTGATTGGATTTGATTGCTATTTATTGTTTTGATTACTACAGGAGACAAGCTTCTCAAATTCATCTCTTTAATTCATGAGCCTGGAATGAATAGACTTATTTCTCTAGGATAGAATCTTTTTGATTGGTTGTTTTTGTGAAGAAGTTTCATTATCAGTTTTCCTCTTCTAAGTTCAAGGTTGTTTAAAGTATTTAGAAATCTTAGAAACAAAGTTTTTTTTTATTATTTCCTATATGCAACAGACATAGGTAAGTTACCTGTTCTCTGCACATATAGTGTAACAACTCTTTTGATTACAAATCCCAGATTGAAATTTAAATGAGTGTAAGATATATATTGAACATATTTATACACCAACAAGGTTACGTGTCAGTAGATTAGTAACTCCAGAGGAATCTATTCGAGAGGTTTTAAGTTGAGGTTTGAGACTCCCGAAGCTCGGATATATAGAGAGCCAGAGAAAGCCTCAACCATCTGATCATCCAAGAATATCTCATCCATTGATGTGCCGAGAGCCACGCGTCACCAGATCCATGACTTCAGATAAAATCCAGTGGGGCCAAAAAAGTTTGAAATGGTAGATCTCCGAAGTCTGGAGCCCCGAAGAAATCATAGACGTCATATTAAGGAGGAAACGTGGAGTAGATTTGTGGACTCTAGGTGAAGACCCGAAGTGAATCTTGGTTGTCCTATCTAGGAGGAAACATGGCAACAGATTGGCCAATTTGGGAATTCGGAGTTCGAGAGAATTGAAAGTGTGCTAGTTTGAAAACTCCTAAAGCCCCGAAGCTCAAAGAGTCGAAGTGATGAGGCACGATGATGTCACCTGGGATGGAGTGGAAATGTGGGATGTGTGACACATGTCAGTAATATTTGGGCATTTGGAACATTGAAAATTTGATTAGAACATGACATGTGTCACCCGCTTGATTGAGCCATGTGTCTGATTCCATCATTTCGCCACGTGGAAACAGATCATGCAGTCCTGAAGACTGGGAACCCCAGAAGGGAGAGGTGTGTTAGGTTGCGTTGGGTCAAAATTCCTGAAGTCTTGAAGGCCGTAGTATATATCGATCGATGATTCCATAGGACACGCGTCGAAGGATTGTCGACTTTGGTTGAAAGCACTCCGGGAGAAAATGTAGGAGGGGAGTTTGAAACTTCTAAATCCCGAAGCACCAAAATGATTCATAATCATTGATCTATGAGAGGACACCTATTGGTAGGTCAGTAACTCCAGGTAAATGTGATTCAGGAGGAGGCAAGCGAGAAAAGTTGAGACTCCTGAAGCACGGAGTTGCGAGAGAGGACAAGGACCATTGATATGATCCTGGTTGAAAATCCTGAAGTCCCAAAGCTCTGGACAAGCACTTTTCATCTAAGCACAGGGTCATGACCATGGTCATATGCAGTTTGAGAGAGGAGGAAAGGAGGGCCAAGGGCAGAGTTGGTTGTCTTCGAGACAGAAAAGTGCTAAGGGAGGATTTAGCCGCGATTTCTAGTCGTGATCACCTGGGGAGGTGGTTTGAAGGAAGAACCTCCGTAGGGTGAAAATTTTTGTTAGCCAAGGATAAAAGGAAATTGTTATTTTCAGAGAATGGGGATATAATCTCCATTAAAAAAAACAAGAAAGAGACTTGTAGCATGGTTTGGCAATTTCTTTGCCTATCATACACATAATTCTAAAAAAATGGTCGCTTGCACATTTTGTAGAATTAGGAGGCTTAAGTGCATAAGCTCAAGATGTGTATTGAGGAAATGGAAGAAGGAAAGGGAGCCTCGAGTCATGAAAAGGAGGCCGAAGGCCAGAATACTAGAGTTGGTAATGAAGAGACAGAGTCCAATGGGCATAAGGGAAAAGCAGAGTAGGAAACGTTAATAGAAATGGTAAGAAGCCTCAGTATGGAAGTGAAGAGCTACAAAGAAGACAACGAGAGATTGATGAGAAAGAAAATCCAAATAAATGCTTGAGTTTTGTAGAGATTAAATCAGTTGCAGAGGAAAATGAAGAAGGGATCAAACCCAAGACAAGAGGAAGAAGGCAGGTGTCATGAAAGAGGAGATGCTCGTGGAAGAGCTAGTTATTATAGAAGTGCTAGCAAATCTCATGGAAAACACTCACCTCCTTACTTAGGAATAATTTTTTATGCATCGGATGATCCCGTAAGCAGTCCATAAGTGTCTCTTGTCAGACACCAGAGAAGCAAACAAGAGGTAGATTGTTTGTAGGGAGAGATGAGGAAGCTCAAGCCACCTTCCTTCAATGGTGAAAGAGAAAGGAAAGATGATGCTGAAGCATGGTTTCTTGGGATCTGAAGATATTTTCAGTTACATAACTATTCATCAAACCTGGAAGCTAGGATTTCCACTTACCATTTACACGAGAAAGATACAGTGTCATGGGACCAACTAAAGGAACTGGAGCATGTTGATGAAAGTAGGATCACTTGGAAACAATTCAATAACTATTTCCAGAAGGAGTACCTCTCAGAGCATTTCTATGACAAGAAAACGCAGGAGTTCATTGAACTCAGGTTGGGAAACATGACTATGGTAGAATACGAGAAGAAGTTCTTGGGGTTGTTAAAGTATGTCAGGTTCATTGGTGATGAGAAGCTGAAAATACAGAGATTTCTAAGTGGATTTCCAGCCTTATATAAGGAAAAGATCAAGTATGATTAACCCAAGACCTTGACTGAGGCCATCAGGAAGGATAAATACCTATATGAGCAAGGCCAGGGAAGAAAATCCATGTAGAAATCTTGGAAGGACATGAAGAATGCGAAGTTTGATCAGAGGATGAAAGGATTCAAGCCTCCCTTCAATAAGAATGAGCCAAATAGAGATCATCAAGATCAATATGCTAAAGGGGATTTCAAGAAGGAAGATTCCTTGGGAAAAAGGGGAAGACTACCAATCCAATGTTGGGGATGCAAAGAATATCACCTGTACAAGGATTGCCCACACAGAAACGAAAGAGTGAAGACTGTGCACAACATCCAAGAGGCTACAACATTCAGAGATATGGGAAGAATCTATGCATCTTTAAATGATTGGCAAGCATAGTACCAGTCCAATATGATCGAGGTGGAAGGTAAGATCATAAATCAGCTTGTTGTTATTTTGATTGATTCAGGAGCAAGCCATTGTTACATTGATCCTAATATAGTGGATATATTACATTTGGAGAAAAGTAAACTTGGAAAAGCATGTTTGGTTCAGTTAGCCATTGGAACCAAAAGAAGAATATATGATATGGTCAGAGATTGTTCTATAAGTCTTAATGGCATGAATACTAGTACTGATATAAATATCATACCATTGGGGTGTTATGATGTTATGATTGGTATGGATTGGTTGGACAAGCATCATGTTGTCCTAGATTGTCATAACAAGATATTTACATGTCTTGATGGAAATGGAAAATAGAGCAATGTAAAAGGAGTTCCAAGACCCATCTCTATAAGGAACATTTTGGCCTTAGAACTGAAAAGATGTTTTAGAAAAGGATGTCAACTATACACAGCTCATGTGGAGGAGCCAGTTGAAACAAAGGGGACAAGCCTCAAAGATTTCTCGGTGCTACAGGAATTTGAAGACGTATTCCAAGAAATTCTTGGATTTCCACCAAGAAGGGAGATAGATTTATCTATTGATTTAGTGCCAAGAGTTGACCCAATGTCGAAAAAACCTTACAGAATGAGCACACCAGAATTAAAAGAATTACAAATGCATTTGGAAGAATTGTTGAAGAAAGGGTACATACGTCCAAGTGTTTCACCTTGGGGAGCACCAATACCTTTTGTCAAAAAGAAGGATGGAACCTTGAGGCTGTGTATTGACTTCCGACAACTGAACAAGTACACTATAATGAACAAGTATCCTTTACCCCAAAATGATGACCTCTTTGATCAGCTAAGAGGAGAAAGGATATTTTCAAAGATTGACCCGAGGGTAGAATACCATCAGGTAAGAATCAAGGAAGAAGACAATCATAAGACAACCTTTAGGACCAGGTATGGGTATTATGAATTTGTAGTGGTGTCATTTGGACTGACCAATGCACCAGTTGTCTTCATGTTCTTAATGAATGGCATATTTAGAAATTCTCTGGACAAGTTTTTCATAGTATTCCTAGATGACATACTTATCTATTCTAATTATGAAGAGGAGCATGAACATCACTTGATATTGGTGTTGCAAGTACTGAGAGAACATTAGTTGTATGCCAAGTTGAGTATGTGTTCTTCTTATCAAAATCAAATCCATTACTTGGGACACATTATTTCAGAGTAGGGCATAGCAATAGATCTAGAGAAGATTGAAGCCATTATAGGATGGCCAACACCCAAAAATGTGTCAGATGTCATACCTTTTATGGGATTAGTCGGCTACTATAGAAGGTTCATAGTAGGGTTCTCTAAGATTTCTCATCCCATCACTTCTTTGCAAAAGAAGGAAACTAAATTTGAATGGACACTCCAGTGTGAAAAGAATTTTAATTTGTTGAAGGAATTACTTACTAATGTGCATGTGTTAAAGATTGTTGACCCAAATGAAATTTTTGTGGCATGTACAGATGCTTGTAAGGATGGACTTGGGGGATTCCTCACGCAAAATGGACATGTCATTGGACATGAGTCCACAAATCTTAAGGAATATGAGAGGAACTATGCCGTGCACAAATTGGAACTTGTTGCCATTATTCACACCTTGAGGATGTGGAGGCATTATCTCATGGGGAAGAAATTTGAATTAAGGACAGACCACATTGGCTTGAAGTATCTTTTTGAACAACCGACCTTGAAAGTGAGAAAAACAAGATGACTGGAATTTTTAAGTGAATATGACTTCAATATAAATCATATCAAGGGAAAGGTGAATAAGGTTGTTGATGCACTTAGTAGAAGAGTGCATCTCATGCATGCTACTGCTATCAATTTGCATCAGTCGGACTTGAAGAGAAAAATTTTAGATGGTCTTGTTACAGATCAACATTACCTATAGGTAAAGGAAAAATTACAACAAGGAGATGGACAACATAAAATAAAGGAGTACGAGATAAAGGAAGATAGATTACTCATGCATAAAAATAGAATCTATGTTCCTAGTTCTAGAGACCTGAGGAATTTGGTACTAAAGGAAATGCATGATGTTCCTTATGATGGACATCCTGGTTACCAAAAAACCATTATAGCAGTAAGAAGCCAGTTCTTTTGTACGGGAATGAAGAAGGATGTTGCTGATTACATCGCTCGATGTATGGAATGTCATAAGGTGAAGGCTAAGCATAGGCACCCAATGGGTTTGTTGCAGCCATTGCCAATCCTAGAGAAGAAATGGGAAGTGATCACCATGGATTTCATCACAGGATTACCCAGAACGAATAAGAAACATGATTCAATCATGGTGGTGGTTGACAAATTAACAAAGGCTGCTCATTTTGTGCTTGTGAAGACAACACATACATCAACTAATATTGTTGAGATTTTCATGAAGGAAATTGTTAGGTTTCATGGGATACCTAGGAAAATCATCTCGAACAGAGATACAAAGTTTACCTCCAATTTCTGGAGGGGATTGTTTAAAGGATTTGGAACAAATCTAAACTTGAGCACAACACATCATCCCCAGACAGATGGGAAAACAGAGAGGGTCAATCAAATAATTGAAGACATGCTGAGAATGTATGTGATGGATAAGACATCTAAGTCGGAAGATTACTTACACTTGGGTGATTTTACATATAGCAATGGGTATCAAGATTCATTGAGATTGATCCCATTTGAAGACTTGTATGGTAGGAAATGCAATACTCTAGTGAGCTGGGAAAACCCAGTAGATAGGGTAGTACTTGGGTCAGAGTTGCTCAAGGACATGGAAGAGAAGGTGGTCAATCTTAAGTAGAATTTAAAGGCAACTCGGGATAGATAGAAAGTTTATGTAGACAAGAACAGTACAGTTAGATAATTTAAATTAGGGGAACATGTACTTTTGAAAGTGAAGCCCAAGAAAATCTCTTTGAAATCGGGTAGTTTTACAAAGTTGGCAGCCAGATTCTGTGGTCCATTTGAAATATTTGATAGAATAGGGCCAGTTACATACATGCTTGCATTGCCTTCTTCCATGAATGTGCATAATGTATTTCACGTATTTTTACTAAAGAAATATGTACATGGTCCTAACCATGCTATTGATTGGCATCTGATTCACGTAGAGACAGAGGAATACTTTCAGGTTTAGCCAGTGAAGGTATTGGATAGAAAAGTGAAAATGCTCTGGAATCGAGTTATAGAACTGGTAAAAGTTCAGTGGACTTTCTACGGTCCCGAAGAAGCTACCTGGGAGCATGAAGATGCCATGCAGGCATAGTACCCATAGATTTTTGAATAAATTTGAGATTTTGATCTATGTTTTGTATATGCACTGAGGGCAATGCCAAAATAAGGGGGAGGGGATGTAACATCCTAGGTTTTGAACCCCCATTTTAAATAATGCATTGTTACAATGCGGAGAGGCCAGAGTGCCTAGGCAATTATTGAAGGGCTAGTATTCCCAAGAAATGTAATGTTTTGATCATTAATACTAATAAACACATCATTGGATGTTAGACGGACAAGAACTAGAGTTATAGAGGTCTATTATTCCACAAGAGAGGGATCTTGAGGGACTAAGTGTTATTCCCATTTTCTTATCACCCTTTTTGTTTAAGGGAGGGGATCAGTTACGTGAACTTCTTGGGGAAGGCCAGAAGGTTCTTGTTTTCCCCACTAGGTCACTTAAACCCACCTATGGTCTGATGGGGGTCTTTGACTGTCGTTGATTTCCCATTCACTCACTCATTCTCCCATGCACACACTCACATGCACTCCCTGACCCATTCATCGACCCATCCTCAACTTTATCTTGGTTGGCAAAGAGAAACTAAACAAATCCGCTGAAGAATTAGCCACAAGATAGTTGGATGTAGTGGTTGCTGGTGTGATCCAGCTGTGACTTGTGGCCTGCATGTCTGAAATGCATTTGCCTATGACCTGTTTTTCTCACAACTACGAGTCCTGAGAGTTCCATCATTGAGATTCTAGACCAGTTGTGCTGGAAGCCCTGGCAAGAAGGAGAAGGATTGCCTGAGGGAATATGTGACAAAGAAGGGTGGAGGTCCATTCTCTCGGGTGGCATAGGCTAGGTAGAAGAGATTCAGGTACTTGGATTGTTGTGGGTGTCGGGAAACCGGTGAGAGATTGAGATATGAATGGTTTTGGAACCTAAGTACACTATAGAGTCGTCCTTGTGGATTCATATCCCTAGTGTGTGGGTGACACTACTGTTAAGATTTGGAGCAACGGTGTGTACGGTTGGGTGGAACGTCATTGGTCTGCAGCTAGCCAGTGTCATCTTTCATAAAGATAAGTTCTCTCTATCGTGATATCCCTCTCTATGTATAAATGTATTTCCGCTGTGTAATTTAATTATCATCTACATGTGTATGAATGTATTTCCGTTGTGTATATTTAATTATCATTTAACGTAATCTTTAGATTATGCATGCTTGTTGGATATTGTTGTGCATGTTGTTAAATCTGTTATCTTATTCATCCTTAATGACTAAATAAGGTATCTGTAGGAGAAAGTAGTCCGAGGGCAGGCTTGCAGGTAACATATCCGGCCTATGGGTGGCTGGGTATGTTACAGGAAACCTCCAACATGACATATCTCTATTAAAATAGTTCTCAAGAAAAAGGACTTCTCATGACCCTGAATCCTATTTATACTAAATCTATATACCAAAATAACTATCTAGAGGAAGATATTTCTAGAAGTGGAAGCTTCTATTAGGTCTTCTTACATTTGACTTAGTCTTCCTTGTTACTAGGCCTTATTAATATAATCCTTTATTACATGGAAAATATATTGTTCTAGGTACATGAGTGGTTAGGGAGGTTAGGTCCCTAAAATGCCCTCCCCCTTAAAAACAACCTTGTCCTCAAGGATTGAGATGCCAAAATTGCTACAGAATGGTGGTTGGCTCCTAGGTGGCACCTTTTGGCTATGTGTCCTTCCCCTGAACTAGAAATTCCTTGATAGTTCACTAGCAGAGATGATGATCATGTTGGTCGAATACCGCACTAATAGAGATGATGCTCATGACAATGTGGTAGAAGAGATGATTCTCATGCTAGTGAAACTCAGGTAGAATGGTATGAGTATGTAACTTAGTTTCGATCACTTTATTTAATTAGGAAAGATGAAAAACAAGGTGGATCTTAGAGTGATTGGAAAACTCTAATTAGTATGCCATGGGCCCGAGTATATTGAGAATACAGTATGGACCATAGAATTTGGGGGAAAGTTTCTAAAAGAGTTTGTCTTTGAGTGAAGTATTTTTATAAGGTTACATAAGAATAAACACTTGGTCCCCTTCAACAAATTCATGTTCAAAACAAGCCTGATTTGCTTGTTGTTTCATTCGATTCTGAGCCATGATTTTTTTTTTTTTGAGAGTATGGAGGATGGTCGTGCAGACTGTAAGAGTTTGGTCCACTTGTTTAACCTTGGAGATTCCTGGCATGTATGATACAACTAAAGGTGGTTGTTGTCCATAAAATGATTCAAAGGGATTCAGGCAAGTGGCGATGTGCTAAGAAGTGTTGTACCACCATTCAGTGAGGGGTAACCATTGAACCCACTGATTTTTTTTGTCAGATAAAAAACACCTCAAATATGTTTCCAAAAACTTGTTGATTGCTTCATTTTGTCCATCAATATGAGGAATATATGTTATGTTGAATATGTAATTGGGTTCCCTAGATTCAGAACAATTCTTTCCAGAAAGTGCTAGTTAAAGTGGGATCATGGCCAGACACAATAGAATGAGGCATGCCATGTAGTTTGAATATATTATACATAAAACGTTGAGCTACAGTGGAGGCATTGAATGGGTGTTGAAGAGTACATAAATGAGCATATTTGGAAATAATATCCACCACTACCATGATGACTGACTTATTTCCTAATTTAGGTAAGCCAACAATGAAGTCCATAGAAATATCCATCCAAACAGTAGGTGGGATCCTAAGTAGTTCAAGTCTTCCTAGGGATTTGATTATATCTCCCTTTATTACATTGATAGGTATAACTCTCAGCCACAAAGGTCTAAATGTATTTTTTCACACCATCCAAGAAAAATTAATGTTTAAGATATTCATATGTTTTGGTAAAACCATAATTCCCAGCTGTAGGTGAAGAATGAAACTCGGAGAGAATGATGGATTTAAGGTTTGACTATTTTATTAAATATAAGTGACCTTTATAATGAATCTCTTCATGGTGCCACGATTACCTTGGAGAAACTTATGGATATTGCTACAGTTGTTGGATCACTCTTGAAATTTTGAAGTCTTGCAAGCATTCCTGGAAAACCACATGAAGCCAATATATGACAATGAATGAGAGGGAAAAAAGAGACTCGTCTTCTTCATATTTCCTGGAAAGGGCATCAACCACCACATTTTATTTTCCTTTTTTGTAGATGATATCATAATCATAGCCAAACATATTGGTTACCCATTTTTCTTTCTCCAGGGAATAATTTTTTTGTTCCATAAAATAATTGAGGTTTTGATGATCAGTTTTGATTTGGAAGCATTTCCCTAAGAGATAAGGAAGCCAAAGATCCACAGCATGAATACTAGCCAACATTTTCTTTTCATAGGTGGACTGGCCCAAATGGATCTCAAACAATTGTTTACTAGTGAAATCCAAAGGTCTACCATATTGCATGAGAATAACCCTAATGCATGTCCCTAAGGCTTCACATTCTAGTATAAAGGTGTTGCTGAAGTCAGGGAGATCCAGAGATGGAGTACTGCACATAACCATTTTCAAATCCTGGAAGGCATGGTCGACTACTAGAGTCCAACTGAAAGCATTCTTTTTAAGGAGTGTTTTGAAAGGAGATGCAATTTTTTCGTAATTCTTAACAAAATTGTGATAATAGCACATCAAACCTAAGAAGCCACGTAGAATTTTATGAGTTTTGGGGCATGAAAAATCCTCCATAGATTCAATTTTGATTGTATCTACCTAGAAACCATCCTTGTAGACAATATGTGCCAGGCACTCAACTTTAGAGGCTCCAAAGGAACATTTAGACTTCTTAAGAAAATGTTTCCACTGAGATAGTTGCTGAAGGACTTGATCCACATCGGAGAGATGTGCTTTCCATGTTTTTGTATAGATGACAATATCATCAAAAAAACCAATACAAAATGATGGAGGAAAAGGCATAATACATGATTCATGAGACTTTGAAAAGTGGAGGTATCATTACAAAGGATGAATGGAATAACGAAAAACTCATAGTGACCCTCATGAGTTTGAAATTCAGTAATAGGAATGTCTTCTTATTTCATTTGAATTTGGTGGTAGCTAGAGTAGAGATCAAGTTTAGTAAAATACTAAGCACCACCTAATTCATCCAAAGGGTCATCAATGACAAGAATGGGAAATTTGACTTTGATGGTGAGTTTTTTGAGAGATCAAAAATCAAGACACATGCATCAAGTACCTTCTTTCTTGAGTACCATGACTACTAGAGAAGAATAGGGACTGGTTCTAGGAAATATGACAGCAGCTTCTAGCACTTCTTGAACAATCATTTCAATTTCCTTCTTCTAGGTGAAGGGATGATAATAAGGGTGAAAATTCAGAGGAAGACTACGTAAAACAAGAGGACTGGAATGATCATGGAAACCAAAAGAAGGTGGAAGTCCCTAGCAGGTTTAAAACACAACTTGTTGTTGGGAGAGGATAGATTAAAGGTCAGGATGTATAGAGGATGTCCCAACCTATAGAATGGCATGAAGTTGTGGAATAATTCCCAAATGACCTTTTATGAGGATATTTTCCATTCAGTGGGAGCTAATGATCTCTGGAGACTCTATTGTGATGCCTTGGAACTGGTGTTGTTTGCCCTCTTGCTGGAATTTCATGGCTAATTTTTGGAAATCCACGGTGATAGGTCTGAGCATGCATAACCATTATGCACCAATTACAATGTCACAATCACCCATGTCAATAGAAAACATATGATATTTCAGGTGATATTGACCAATTTGGAGGTGCACATTTTCACAACGCCCTCCATATTTCATGGAACCCCCATTTGCAGTCGTGATTTGGAAATTATTAATTGGATGGATATAGCAATTGACTTCTTGGGAAATGAGGCGATGAATAAAATTGTGGGTGTTTTTGTTGTCAACTAAAATGATGAATTTTTTGGTTCTTAATGTAGCCAATTAATTTGAGGGTTTGGGGAGTAGAGAAACGTGTGAGTGCATTGAGAGAAATGAGTGGTTTAATTTTCAGGAGATCAGAGGGTGGAGGAATATACTCTAGTGGGGTTTGCTAGGGTACATGAGACACATATACCTCTTCTTTAGAAACATCCTTAGACATAGCCATAAAATTCTTATGTTCCTTACACTTGTTCCCCATAAAATACTTGTCATCATAATTATAAAAAATACCCTTAAGTTGACATTTATGCATTTCAACCCAAGTCAATTTATGGATCTTGAGGGGAGTGGTAGTAGTGGCTGTAATGGAAGGTTTAGGGAGAGGAATAAAGGTTTTTTTTTAGGTTTGGGAGGAGATGACTTTTTGTGCTTCCTTGGGCCATTTTGTAGCTTCCAACCAGGTATGGAGGTGAGCCATGAGGACATGGGAACACATTTCATCCTTGAGGCCATTGATAAAGCATTCCCTGAAAAAATAATTTCTCATGCCCTCTGTTCGGAAATATAATTGCTCAAAGGAAACTATAAACTCTTCCACTAGGCTAGTTTGTTTCAACTTGGTCAAATGGGATAAATTATGGGTGTCGGTGTCAAAGAAGTCATAGATCTCTACAAAAAAATGTGTCCAAGCCACATACCCTTGGCATGATTTTTTATGCCATTTCCACCATTGTCGTCATTCAAGATCCAAATGGAGAACACCATAATGGAGTTTGTCTATATCATCAGTAATGCCATACAAAGATAAGTAATGTTCCATTTATGTGACCCATCCCATGGGATTTGGGTCATCAAATTTGTTCACATCCACTCTAAAAAGGTGTATATCACGTTGAAAGTGATGGGATGGAAAATTATGGGAATTGGAGGAAATATCACCTTTGGGTTGCAAGGGTTAGTCATATGAGGTAAGGTCACTAGGAAATATTTAGCTTGGCGCAAAGCTAGGCAATGAAGGATTCAATTGGGGAAGAGAGGTCATGTTTCAGGGTTTCCATTTTGGAATCTATGGTGGAATTCATTTTGACATTGATGGTGGTAACATTGGCACTGAGTTGTTGCACTTCTTGTCGTGTGTTAGAGAAAGCAAAGGACAAGGTATTGAGGCATGATTCAATGTATTGGCTACAGGTGTGGTCCAAGGTGAAAGGGGTAATGGGAAAGAGGGAAGAGGGACCACATATAAAAGGGGTTACGAGTGAAGGGTATCACAACAATTAGGGAAAAGAGGGGAATCCAATGGTGTGGTTCCCAAATAAGGGGGTAGGTCCAAAATAAGGGGGTCGGAAGGGTCTTGAGAGCATAGAGATTTTTTTTTTTTAAACATTATAGGTATGACAGTGAGTAGAACAAAAAGAGGAATCTAATGAGATAGATCTCAAATAAGGGTGTGGGAAAGCCCCATAATTTTTTTTTTCTTCTCCTACGGAGTTATACTCTGATCTGAACAATATTGTAGTGGTGAAATGTCCAAATTCTTAAAAGGAAGAAATATGCAGTAATTTCACAACTTGGATGTAGGGGAAAGGTTGCACGACAATAGAGCTTCATTGTTCCTTTTTTTATATGTTTCCATCTCAAGGGCTAGGATTTTTATGGTTTCTATAGACAATGGTTTTCCCTATGCTATATCTCTCTGAAATAGATGTGGGGTCGACAGTAATACTCGACCCAATATACCAAGGAACAAACTAAGGAGGCTAGACCATACCCTTAGACATACTACCTGATTACCCAAGTACTAGAGAGTGTCTTCGTGAGTGTTGTTCTCAGTGGAACTATAGCAGTGAGGTGACCAATCAATTGATCTATGAAGGGTTTCAGGATACCTAGGTCGGCTTGTACACAAGTGTTTTTTTATGCACTACCACTCGAAGGGGTACCAATAGGAGTTACAAGGGTGTCCAACAATGTGAGATTAAGTACCTCTTGTATTTCCTGTGTGTATTCTTCCCCAACCATAGATTTATGTGTTGAACGACATATCATTATAGTTTTAAGAAGACAGAATACATCTCTACCCTAAAAATATTTAACCCACAATTTCCTACCAAGAAAAGTGCTTTGATACCACTTTTAAGGTACCAGATCTATTATAATAGTAGAAAACATAGATAATACAAATAATAACAATGGAACAACACAATATATGAAACCACAACACCAAAATAATAGCTTTATTGATAGGAAACAATTTTCACTTCCCTCTTCGAGGGGGAAACCTCCAACAGAGCAATGTTATATTACAATATTTCTTAAGACAAATACTACTCATTCCTAGAATCCTATTTATACTAAATCCATCTACCAAAATAACAATATAGAGGAAGATATTTCTAGAAGTGGAAGCTTCTATTAGGTCTTACATTTGACTTATTCTTCCTTATTACTAGGCTTTATTAATATCAACCTCTATTACATGGAAAATATATTATTCTACCTACATCAGAGGTTAGGGAGGTTATGTCCCTAACATAATCCAATGAAATACTAAGAAATGGAATAGAAAAAAATTTAAGCCTAAACTTCATAGATGAGCATTAAAATGGGATAATACATGGCTATGAGTAAACAAAAATGGAATAAAAATGATGAAAATAAGATGTCAAAAGATGGTAATTTGGTGACTCATCATTTCCACAAAACTAGATATGTTGCATGCCCTCATGCAACCATGTACCTCTATATCAAAGAAGTTGTAAGGAGACATACTAATTGATGCATATGAACCAATCTTTTGTAAATACCCTTCCAATTCCCTTTAATATCCAACTGAAATTATGTTGATAAAATACATAAACTACATTCCCAAGAACATATTGAAATCCTTTCAGATAGTGGCTGATCCATTTTTTAAAATTTTCATGAGACACATTTCATCATTTTATTAGAAAATCATGCTTGATCCATATAACAATTTCTCAATCCATAGCCATATAGAAATTTTTGGAGGTCTTGTGTGGTCTCGAGAGTGATAAATGGAAAATATACCTCCCCAAAACAACATTTTTAGGAAATTATGCAACAATATGCTACATGAATTCTCTAGAAAGAAAATACATGCATGATTCTGTAGCAGAATATTACAGGCTTGATTTCGTAGTATCCTAGTTAACAATGGATTTCTCACAAAATGTAATATGGGTTGAGAAATTTTTCATGCATACTTGTTATAATTTATCTCTTCTCCCCACCAAAAATCTTGAGTACCCAGATCACAGATTGTCTTCATGAGTTTTCTAATGTCTTCCACCTTTGTATGATAATTTCTACAATTCATTCCATACATAGAGAAAATTATTAGGGGCATATTTTGTAGTAAGTATTATGTTGGTACAAAATATATATATATATATATATTTATCACTAAGAGGATATTCAACCACTTCTCTTGTATGGATAAAACTCTACCCTCAATTCACTTGATTTGATACTTTCTTGAAGGAAACAATTTCATAACCTGGTGACGCAGACCCCCTTGCCCTTGGGCTGGGATCCGCACAGGATCTTCACTAAAACCACACCAAGGGTTAATCAAACCCTTTGTTTAAGCCACAAAGGACTTTGGGTTTCGGGAGTTGGAGATTCCCAATGTATTTCAATAGATCTTGGAAAATGTTGAAATGTGAAATGTCAACAAAGGTTGACTCCTTCAATGCGCCGCACACACGCCCACTAATTTCAGCTTTCGAGACTTTGAGAGAACAACCAACAATCGTTCCTCCTCCATTATGATTTATCGAACTCCAAAATGTCGGTATGCCAAAATGGGTTCAACGTCCCATGGAATGCGAGATCGATGGCCTTTTGGGATTTTCACCGAAGCTTAAATCCTCCTTTTACTTCCGCCACACGTACCTTCTGACTGAGACTTGGGACCCACCTTTTCGGCATTTCCCTTTTCGTGATTTCGGGAGTTGCATTGACAATGCAACTCTACTTCTTGAGTCCCAAAATCTTGAAACCCGATTGGTGCCAACGACTATTGCCCCTCGACTTTTTGGGAATTTGTCCTTTCCCTCTCCAGGATTTTGTGAACCGATAATTTGAAACTCTCGATTCGAAAACCACATCCTCCTTTACTTCCCAGACTTCAGAAAGCCAAAATGCCGAAATCCCACACCAAAGGCACACCATGTTTCACAACTTCGGGATTTTCAATGCAAAGAGTCCTAGTTCCTTGTCATTGGAATTTCTGGTATGCTGAACCCCGAATTACCGAAATTCTGAAATTCCACACCTGATAATCATTTTCGCGACCTGGGAATTTGCGTGACCAAAGATTTTTCCCTGCACTCCAAACTTATGAATCTCGAATTATTGAAATGATCTGACAGCTTAGACAAACCACGATCAATGGTCCACATTGATTCTTGATGTCAGGGTGGAAAATTCAGCCAACTCCTAACCACCTTACAACTCCTCTAGATCATATGGTCCTAATGACTTCAAAAGTTCTCCACGGAGAATTTTGACCACCAGATGCACTCCTCAATGACTCTTGTCCAAATGATTCAGTGTTCTCCCTCCTGAACTTAACTTCTATGAGATGATTTCAATCTCCATCTCCCTTTTGAGCACTTCAAAGGTGTTATCCTTCCTGAGCTTTCACTTGTAAACTCAAGCTCCCCAAAAGGATCCCTTCTCGCACTCCTTGCGGAAATTCTTCAAATAACCTCTGGTTATTTGAGTCTCTGACCCTGTGCACTCTTTGCAACAATGGTCCTCTCAATATTCCCCTTAGTTGATAAGTTCTAAGGCTCCAATCAACCTGCGCACACCTTGCATGGCTCTGTGCTTCACCTGCACTTCAGCTGGTATGAGAAAAACAGTATCTCTCCTGAGCTTTCTGAGATGAAACTCAAACCCTTGTCAACACACACCTTTTTGACGTTCACTGCACTCCTTGTAGGAATTCTCAGGAAAAGAAACAATTGAAACTCATTCTTATCCTCTCTCAGACTTCATACATTCACCATGAAATCATACACACAATGCAGCATTGAAACAAATGCATAACAAAGAAACAAATCAACTGTAAACATACCATTCAACAAATGTAAACAGTAAGCATCATAACACCATGAAAATTGAGTCAAAGCTTCATATATTAACTCAAGCGCTCCTGTACATGGGTTCTTCTCTACATCTCTCTACTATAGCTCTACAACTTATGAATTATGAATGATCCTCCACAAAATTACAATGATATAAGGGTGAGGGTGTCTGTATCCATTTTCCCTCCTATGCTTCTAAATTGTCTAATCTATTAAATTAAATCTACCTACTTGCATTCATTATGCATAAATGCCTCTACCTTAGACAGATGAGAGAAATGATCAAGATCTGTTTACAATATCTAGACATAAATATAAGTACGCTTCCCTTAGCTATTACATTAATGTCCATTCATTGATCTCAAAACACTTCAGAATGTGCACTGGTGCTTTTCCAATTATTTCCTTCTTTTACGTTGCTTGCTTGGCTGGCTGCTTACGATGCTCCCGCATCATACTCCCTCACTTGAAAATTTTCATGAACTCCTATTTATGAGATTTTGCATGGTCTGTCCATGCCTATGAATTTCTTCTTCATCCTCCCAACTGGAATCTTCAACTGGATGTCCCTTCCATTTAACCAAGTATTCAAAATACTCTTTCCTCCTGGTCTTTTTTCTAATCCTTTTGTCTATTATGCCTTCCATATGTTGCTTGTCAGCTACAAGCATTTGTTTTATCCATTGAATTTCTTTATGTTCCTCCTCTTCTCCTGCTTCTTCAGCTCTGTAAGGGTACAAATCCGCAACATTGAATATCGGTGAGATTTTGACCCCATCGAGTAATTCAATATCATATGTGTTTTCCCCAAATTTCCTTATGACCTTGCACGGTCCAATCTTTTTCATCTTCGTCTTATTATACATTCCCCTTGGGAACCTCTCCTTCCACAGATGCGCAAGAATCAGATCACCAACTTCAAATTGAAGTTCTCGCCTATGTTGATCTTATCTCCACTTGTATTCTTGACTTGAATTCTGCGATCACTCCTTAATTTGGATGTGAAACTCCTTCATTCCTTCTACAAAGTCCTCTGCACTAGCACTCCTGAATTCATTTTTTTTCTGAATCATTCAATTCAAAAACTCCCCTTGGCCACATTCCATATACAAACTGGAATGGACTCTACCCTATGCTTCTATTGAGTGAATCATTGTAAGAGAATTCTGCCCATGGAAAAATGTGATCCCATTGACTATGATGTTCAATCACTAAGCTTCTTAACAAATATCCCAAGATCTTGTTCATGACCTCTGTCTGTCCATCCATCTGAGGATGATATGCAGAACTAAAAGAAAAACTTGTCCTCAAATTCTTCCATAATGTCCTCCATAAATGCCCTACGAAATTGGTATCTCGATCAGACACGATACTCTTTGGTAATCCGTGAAGTCTGACGACTTCCTTGAAAAACAAGTTCGCAATATGAGTTGTGTCATTGGTTTTCTAGCATGGTATGAAATGTGCCATTTTTGAAAATCTGTCGACTACCACAAAGATCAAATCACATCCTCTTTGTGTCCTTGGAAGTCCCAATATGAAATCCATGCTCACTACATCCCACGGCCTTTCAGGTATGGGCAATGGTTGGTATAACCCTGTATTCTGCCTTTTTTCTTTCATGTGCTGACATATTATGCACCTGTCCACAAATTTCTTAACATCTGCCTCATCCCTAGCCAAAAATATGAGCCATTCAAATTTGAGAATGTCTTGTCCTGACTGAAATGTCCGACCAATCCTCCACTATGTTTTTCCTTTAGTATATTCTCCCTCATGGAGCATTTCGGAATACATAGCTGATTTCCCCTGAACAATAATCCATCCTGGATCATGTATTCAGTCCATTGGCTTCTGTCCCTAAGAATTGGATTCTCAGATGCTTCATATTCCTCTTTAAATTTTGGGTCATCCTTGTACATTTCTTTGAGGTTATCAAAACCCAAAGTCTTGAATCTGAATTCTTGCATAAGCAAACATTTCTTTCTCAAAGCATCAACAACTTTGTTAGCAGTTCCAGAAATATGCTTAATCATAGAAGTAAAATTCTACATGAATTCAACCCATTTAGCATGTTTTTGGTTCAACTTCTTTTGTTGATTCACAAATTGCAAAGCGCGATTATCATTGTACAAAACAAACTCCTTGGGAACCAAATAGTGTCTCCATTTCTTCAATTCTTATATGAAAGCATAAAATTCCTTATCATATATGGAGTACTTAACCTTCGCTTCATTCAGTTTTTTGTTGAAGTACGTGACCATCCTATTATTTTGGCTCATGATCGCTGCAATTGCAAATCCACTCGCATCACACCTGACCTAGAATGTCTTGCTAAAATCTGGAAAAACCAGAATTGGTTGCTCAATGATCTTCTTCTTCAGTAGATTGAAACTCTTCTTTGCTTCCTCCGTCCAATGAAAAGATTTATGTCTCTTATTCACCGTATCCATCATTGGTGTGCTAATTCCACTGAAGTTTTAGATGAATTTCCTATAGAAGCTAGCCAAACCATGGAAGCTTCAAAATTCAAACACGCTCTTTGGTGATGGCCAATTCTTAATCGCCTTTATCTTTTCCAGATCCATTTTTAATTCATTTGTAGAGATAACAAAACCCAAATAAATGAGTTATGTCCTCATAAATGACTATTTCTTCATCTTAATCAACAATTTATCCTACTGTAATCTTCTCATTACTGCAACTAAATGATTTTAGTGTTATGCTTCTTCTGTCTTGCTAAAAATTAATATATCATAAACATATACAATGATGAATTTCCCAATGAGATCCTTCAGGACTTCGTTCATCAACCTAATGAAAGTACTGGGCACATTTGTTAATCCAAATGGCATGACAAACCATTCATACAACCCCTCATTCGTCTTGAATGTTGTCTTCCATTCATCACCTTCTCTCATTTGAATTTGATGATATCTGCTTTCCAAATCAATATTTGAAAAAAATATTTCTCCACTCAAGCAATCCATCAAGTCGTCTATCCTTGGCAATGGAAATCTGTATCTGATGGTAATCTTATCGATCGCCCTTGAGTATTTACACATTCTCCAGCCTCCATCTTTCTTTGGGCTAAGCACTATCAGAACAATGAATGGACTCAAGATTTCTCGAATCAATCCTTTGTCCATTAAGTCTTAGACCTGTCTCATAACTTCTTCGTTTTCCTACGACATCAACCTATATGCTACTTTTTTTGGTAAGCTAGATCTATGTATAAGATCAATATGATGACCTATACTCCTGATAGGTGGAAACGAACAAGGTAGTTCATCCACTACTATATCAACAAACTCTCCCAGCAACTCCTAGATTTCTTCTAGTAAATCATCTATCCTCGTACTGGTCAAAACAATTTTGGGCTTCCTGACCACAATAAATTGTGTGTCTTCCTTCTTCTTAACCTCATTAAGAAGTTCCTTCCCACTCATGAGAAGTACAATGTTGCTCATTTCTATTTTCACCTCTTTATCCTTAATTGGCAACAACATGTGAGTCCTACCATTTTTCTCCAGGGTGTATGTGTTCATTGTTCTTTCTCCCATCATGAACTACATTTATGTCATATTGCCATGGTCTACCCATCAATAGATGACAAACATCCATGGGAATGACATCACATAATATTTCATCTTGATATCCTCCTATTTTAAATTCAACTAAACACTGTTTAGTGACATTTACCTGATGTCTTTTTTGTAGCCACGAAACCCTGTACGGGCTTGGATGTACAATAGTCTCCAACTCTAGCATTTCTACCATCTCTGTAGATACGATATTGTCTATGCTACCTCTTTCCACTATGACCTTGCATACCCTATCCTTAGTTTTGAAAGAAGTCCAAAACAGACTGTTTCTTTGGGCTGGGTTCTCTGCCTCCTTCTCTGGCTTCAAGAGAACTTTCCTCATCATCAAAGATCTTCCGCCCTCAGTGTCTTCTACCTCAACATTCCATCCTTGAGCTTCGCCAATGTGAGTTTCACCACCATATTTCTTATTATCTGGACACTCATAGGATTTATGTTCGATTTTTCCACAGACAAAGCATTTCACTTCACCTCCTCTGCCTCTTCCTCTTCCTCTAGCGAGAGGAAAAGTATTTCTATCAGCATAATGCCTTCCCTGTGAGCTTCCTCCTCTCTCAGGTTGAGTTTGAGGTTTCTTTCCCTCTTCTTTAGGTATCTGAGTTCTGTCTTGGGCAATTTTTTTTCCTTTGGCTTGACTTCTACCTCGGCCTCTTTGACCTTGCTTCAGCTTAGCTTCTCTTCAGCTTTCAGAGCTATCTGATAAGAATATTCTACATCTCGAATGGTCGTCATGCTCATCTCATCTTGAATATCATATCACAGACCATTCATGTACCTGGAAACCTTTTCATTATCTCTTTCTCGATGACCTACTCTGATGTTTATCCTGTAGAATTTTTCAGTGTATTATTTTACTGACATCATCTTCTGTCTCAAATTCTGCATCCTCCGAAATAGAGTGATTTGATAATCCCTAGGTATAAATTTGGCTTTCAGTTTTGCAACCATTCTATCCCAATTTTTTATTTTATACTTGCCCTTGCAGTGTCTGTCAGCCTGCAGTTCATCCCACCAAAGTGTTGCATGCCCTTTAAGTCTAGTAACGACATGTTTGACTTTCGTATCTTCCTTGACATCCTCATAGTCGAAGTATTTGTCTAGAGCTCTAATCCAGTCTATAAGTTCTTCAACATCCAAGTTTCCTTCGTACAATGGAATGTCCATTTTTTCTATGGCACCTATCCTTGCAACAACCCTGAATAGCCATTCATATGTAGCATCTTCGACTGCAACTTCTTCTCCTTTGTTTCCAGCTTCATTTTCACTTTCAACCTCGCTAACATCCCCAGCATCGACTGTGCGCCTCTGTGTTGTCTCCATAACATCAAGTCTGGCACGTAACTCATGCATTTCTCTTTCCATTGTTGGATCAGGCATTGGCCTATCTCTTCTTCTTGACAGCATGGCTAAATTTTTTTCTCTTTTCACTCTACTACAGAAAGCAAAGAATTTTTTCTATGCTCTAATACCACTTTGACGCAGACCCCCTTGCCCTCGGGCCGGGATCCACATGTGATCTTAACTAAAACCACAGCAAGGGTTAATCAAACCCTTTGTTTAATCCACAAACAACTTCGGGTTTTAGGATTTGGAGAGTCTCAATGTATTTCCATAGCTCTTGGCAAATGCTGAAATGTGAAACGTCAATGAAGGTTGACTCCTTCAATGTGCCACACACACACCCACTAAATTTAGCTTTTGGGACTTTGAGGGAACAACCAATAGTCGCTCCTCTTCCCTTATGATTCCCCAAACTCCGAAATGTTGGTATGCCAAAATGGGTTCAATGTCCCATGGAATGCGAGATCGATGGCCTTTCGAGATTTCCACCGAAGCTTAACACCTCCTTTTACTTTTGTTGCACATACCTTCTGACTGAGACTTGGGACCCACCTTTTCGACGCTTACCTTTTCGCGATTTTGGGAGTTGAGTTGACCATGCAACTCTACCTCTTGAGTCCCGAAACCCCGAAACCCAATTGGTGCCAATGGCTATTGCCCCTCGACTTTTTGGAATTTTTTCCTTTCCCTCTCCGAGATTTCATGAACTGGGAGTTTGAAACTCTCAATTCCAAAACCATAGCCTCCTCTACTTCCCAAACTCTGAAAAGCCGAAATGCTGAAATCCCACACCAAAGGCACACATCATTTTGCGACTTCGAGATTTTCAATGCAAAGTGTCCCAGTTTCTTGTCATCATAATTTCTAGTATGTCGAACCCTGAATTACCAAAATTCCGAAATTCCATACCAGATAATCCTTTTCACGACCCGAGAATTTGCGTGACCAAATATTTTTCCCTGCATTCCAAACTTATGAATCCTGAATTCCAAAAATTATTTGACGGCTCAGAAAGACCACGATCAATGGTCCACATTGATTCTTGATGTCAGGGTGGTGGATTCATCCAACTCCTAACCACCTTACAACTCCTCTGGATCCTACAGTCCTCACGACTTCGCGAGTTCTCCATGGAGAATTCTGACCACCAGATGCACTCCTCAATGAATCCTGTCCAAATGATTCAGTGTTCTCCCTCCTGAGATTAACCTCTATGAGATGATTTCAATCTTTGTCTCCCCTTTGAGCACTTCAAAGGTGTTATCCTTCCTGAGCTGCACTCTTTGCAACAATGGTCCTCTCAATCTTCCCCTTAGTTGATAAGTTATAAGGCTCCAATCAACCTGCACACACCTTGCATGGCTCTGTGCTTCACCTGCACTTCAACTGGTATGAGAACAATGGTATCTCTCCCGAGCTTTCTGAGATGAAACTCAAACCCTCGTCAACGCACACCTTGCGGATGTTCACTGCACTCCTTGCAGAAATTCTCAGGAAGAGAAACAATTGAAACTCATTCTTCTCCTCTCTTAGACTTCACACATTCACCATGAAATCATGCACATAAGGCAACATTGAAACAAATGCATAACAAAGAAACAAATCAATTGTAAACATACCATTCAATAAATGTAAACAGTAAGCATCATAACACCATGAAAATTGAGTCAAATATTCATATATTAACTCAAGTGCTCCTGTACATGGGTTCTTCTCTACAACTCTACAACTTATGAATTCTGAATAATCCTCCACAAAATTACAATGATACAAGGGTGAGGGTGTCTATATCTGTTTTCCCTCCTACGCTTCTAAACTGTCTAATCTATTAAATTAAATCTGCCTACTTGCATTCATTATGCATAAATGCCTCTACATTAGACATATGAGAGAAATGCTCCAGATCTGTTTACAATGTCTAGACATAAATGTAAGTACGCTTCCCTTAGCTATTACATTAATGGCCATTCAATGATCTCAAAACACTTCAAAATGTGCACTAGTCCTTTTCCAGCTATCTCCCGCTTTTACGTTGCTTTCTTGGCTGGCTGCTTAAGATGCTCCTACATCACCTGGATAGCATCAAATGATACTTTGACTACCAAACAAGAGGTCACTTGCAGACCATATATTTCAAGAGAGGCAACAAGCCTTGTCTTGTACAAATTACAAGCTCAATATCTTCATTATGTTGTTGTTTCACAACACTAGTTTGCAAAGTGAATGCTGGAATTATCTATTTCCATGGAGAAGCTATAGAAATATTTGGTTTTAAACCACCATTTCCCATAACCAATGTAGTTTCATGGTAATATATTTTATTTTTCTAATGTTTCATTGTTGAAGATTCCATCATGCCTCCAATTGAACATTTGCACTCCCTAGAACCCCATACCACACCTTAGGAGCACCCCAATGCATATAATTCAATGAGTGGAATCAATGATCCTATAGATTCTATTAAAATTAGGAGAATCACAATCCAATGTAGTAATAGGACACCATCTAACTAGGATACATGACCATCTAAAAATCTTGTAACGTACCAAATTAAACCCAACCTTCAAAAAACGATCAATAGATTGAACAAGAGAAACAACAAGTGATCTTAAAAACATAGTATCTCCATGATTTGGTCAACTAATAGTGATTTACACCATGTTTATTTTACAATGGTAAGCATTTATTGGATTAGGTTGGGAATGAAGAGGCTTTGAAATGTAGCAAGCTAATCTTCGACTTGCAATTGCAACCTATAAAATCTCATTGAAATGAATGGTAAAGTGTTCCTTGCAATAAAAGTTGAGATAGAATGTATGAGATTAATGGAGAAATAGGTGGGTGATGCAAGTAGATTTTTTGTTGTAGAATTATTTTGACAGTGTGCTATGGGGAAATTCCCCCTAAACTAAGTCTAAGGAATAGGTTGAGCGATTACTCCCTTAAAAGACTGACTTATCTTTAATATACCCCATAACAATCTAGACAAAGTGATACGAGAAAAAGAGAAGAGAAGGTTAGTGAGTGCACCTTGAATACTTATGGTTGATGTAGAGACCTTTTGCTTGTTGTTTCCTCCTAGATCACAAATCTCCTCCCAAAAATGAACTGCAAGGGTTTAATAATACAATGAAAAAATATACATGATCTCTAATGATCACTTTAAAAGCCTAAGTATAGATATAAATGTTCAAATTAGTAAGAACATATACACATAGGTTTTGGGGACAATGATAATCTCTTTTATTCAAATTCAAGATAAAAAGGTTAAAACCTTTGCTTGTGCACACCACTCTACAAACCAAGTCCAGGCTCCTATGTCATGGATCCAAGTGCATAAATCTCGCATAATAATGTCACAACCATCATACCATCAAGGGAAGGAGGAAGGGTTGCATAGAGAGAATGGCCAGAGGGGAATGTTTTTAAATTTTTGAGCTATTATTAGGTTTCTTTTCAATTTACTAGATAACCATAGCATAGGTAGGATCACTGAGAGAAGCACAATCACAAGATACACAAAAATTATCCTAGAAAACCATCATGGGGGAGAAAACCCAACAAAACTTCCTTAATATAGATATCCAATGAAATTCCAAGACAATAAACTGAAACAATAGAGAATATCCAACACTGAGCAATGTGCCTCTCTCTTCCTTCTTCTCCCAACTGCAACTCTCCAAACTTGCACACTTTATCAGTGAATGAGTGAGTGAACAAATGAGGCACTGGCATCCTTTATTTATACTAGTTAGTAGGTGTTGGAAAGGTGTCTCTTCATTGGGTAGGGTCGAATTCTCTAATTAGTGGTTAAAACAACTTTAATTAGGCCCAGGGGCTGACTTCTTAATTATCATAATATAGTTAGGGTTTGAACAATCCAAAAAAGGGGATTTGGTAATTTACAATGCCCGACATGATCATTCCACAAAAGGGGATTGATCTAATTAATAATGACTCAATAATAAATAGAACACTCTTTACAATTACAATATTTCAACACTCCCCCTTAACAAGAAGGGTATTCTACAACATCGTTAGGAGAGAGAGAGGAAAAAAACATCAATAATATATGGAACACTAACTGGCATATCTATAAATAATCAGAAGTTTTCCTCATCATCAATACCATAATCCACATCAACGAGCTACAATGTCATCATCATCATCTGCATAAACATGGATTAGTATAACACTAATACATCATCATCATCAATAACAACACAAGGCTTATACAACATCAACAACAACAACATCACAACATGAGGGGTGGAGCATCATCAACATCAACACTAAGCTAGAAATATTTACCACAAAGATGGAATCACATCAACATCAACATGAAGCTAGAAATCTTCAGCGCGAGGATGGAATCTCATCAACATCAACATGAAGATGGAAATATTCATCACGAGGATGACATCTCATCAACATAAGCACGAAGCTAGAAATATTCAGCACAAGGTTGGCATGTCATCAACATCAACACAAATTTGGAAATCTTTAGCACGAGGCTGAAATTTCATCAACATTAACATGAAGAAGGAAAAATTCAGCATGAGGCTGGCATCTCATAAACATGAACACGAAGCTGGAAATATTCAACACAAGGATGACATCAACACTACTCCCCCTTCGAGGGAGGTCCTTTCAGACCATACCAGGCTTGTCTCGAAAGTGCTCAAACATTACATGAGACAAAGGATTGATCAACACATATGCAATCTGCTCATCTGTGTCAACATAATGGATCTTTATAGCTCCTCTATGCATCATATCACAAATGTAGTGATATTGTATTTATATGTGTTTTTACCTGTCATGGAAGATAGGGTTCTCTATCTTTTTTATGCAACTTTGTTTATCACATAGGATCACAGTGAACTAGATCTCTAGATCAAATAGATCTTTCAACAACATCAAAATCCATATGGCTTCACAACTGGCGGAGCATGCTACAATATATTCCTCTTCTATCATGTTGAGAGAAATACTAGATTTCTTCCTAGCTACCATGAAGTCATGGATGACCGCAGAATGAAACAACATCATGAAGTTCTCTTTCTATCATAAACACTTCCAGCTCAATCTGAATCAGTATTTCCATATGATCTGAAGTCATGATCTCTAGTATAATAGAGACCAAAATCCAACGTACCCTTAAGGTATCTCATCACATGTTTTGAATCATAAAGGTGAACACGTCTAGGTTCTACTAGATACTAACACTAGGAAAAAAAAATATCTGGCCTGGTATTCTTCAGATACATCAACGAACCAATAATCTATTTGTACAAAAGAGCATCGACCAATTATAATGAGGTATCTACCAAGAGCTTCAACTTCATTTCCATGGGTGTTTTCATGGATTTACACTCCAACATATCAAACCTCTTCAACTACATACTTCCCTTGTCTAAGGGAGATCTTCTTTGGGCTCTGCCAAACTTCAAGACTTAAGAAATAATGCATCGGGCCTAGTTCTTTCATCTCAAATGCTGCAGTGAGATTATTCTTACAATTTTGTGATGATATTTTCTTCTCTAGTTAAGAATAAGTCATCCACATACAACAATAACATAACTGGCTCATACCCTTGAAGTAAAGGTTAGAATCATCTTTACTCTTGGTAAAGGCCAAGGTCGTCAGGAAACTGTCAATTCTTCCATACCAAGCTCTAGGAGCTTGCTTCATCTTGCAAACATGAGTCTTTCTATATTCAACTTCAAATAAATTTTTCACATCACTTTTTACCAACCTAGTACAGTTTCTCTATTGCAACTTAATTTGCACAATCATGTGCTAGCTCTATATGCTTTCTGCAAAGAACTATATGTCTTATTAACTAGGAGTATGTCCTCTACTCTCTCTACAACTATTCCTCTGGAAGTGGGACTCTGCACCTATAGTTTCTCTGAAGTTGAGAATGGTTGCTCCATTCTCACTGTGACTACTGAAATATGAGAGTAACTCCTCTACTTATTCATGGCAACAACTTCATCTGAAACTTAGAGTGGCTCAATAACTGATACTGAAGGTAGCTCTTCTTCTTTCATGGAGGTAAATCTATCTTTTATTGTGATCATGTCTCCATGACCCAACTAATGTATTGCACCAACTTCCCCTCAATTTTAAATATGGGGATTTATCCCCTTTCATATCATACTATATATGAATCATGATTGTTCTAGTTGTTTTCATGAATACTGGAACTATTTCTTCAATTACTAGAGTAAGTTTCTCATCATAGTATTTTCCTTCCTGCTCGGAGAATCCTATGGACACACATTAGGATTTGTAGATCTACAACATGCTTGATCTCTTAGATCAATATTCTCTTCTAGTCTCATAGAAAAATCCATATCCTAGTATTTCTGACTGGCTTCCTTCTCTATCACTGAAACAAGGAAATCTTCCCAGTAGATTTAATATCTCCTAAAACTTTCTAAAGCTATGATTTAGTCTTCTCATGTCATCTGTCTCCTAGTCCTAGAAGTTGTCTCTTCATCTGATCTTTTCTAAGAGCAGGCTTACTCTTGATTTCTTCAAAGTCTACAAGGGCTTCATCA
The DNA here is from genome assembly GCA_009831015.1 of Picea engelmannii. Lineage (NCBI taxonomy): Eukaryota > Viridiplantae > Streptophyta > Pinopsida > Pinales > Pinaceae > Picea > Picea engelmannii. The sequence goes on along the minus strand of ML814302.1, from coordinate 71,138 downwards.
TATCTTATAGGGTATACTTGGTTTTGAATACCAAGTCAAAATATTAAAAGTTGAGTCAAACTTCAAGTGGATTCTTCTTCTTCTCAAGGTGACTTCATTATCCTTTGAAAAATTTTACTATGATTTATTGTTCTAATGCTCGGTCATATTTGGAGCCTTCTTCTCCTTACAACAATCTCCATATGAGATACTCTGGATCTTGAAAATATCTTCTTCTTCATATTCTTTGGTACATGAATGTATATGGTCATGTACATAGTCTTTTTCATGTCTCATCTAATCTGTTGCCTTGTGTAACCTTCACTGTAGCTTCCTCAGGGTGATCACCTATGACCTGAAACAAGGTCAATACAACAACATGAAAGAATAATACTCTTTTGATAATAGTAATAAAACAATGTCATGAATAATCATCACAATAGATCCTTTAGAGATATCACTTGTGACCTGCTTGAACCAAAGATCAAAAGTAAGAAATACAATATGAAATGAGATCAACACTCTTCTAGTGTTGTGAACAAACATTCCTCCATTGTAACCTAGAACCAACACAAGAAGTTTCTCCTAGAGGATATGTTAGTTCTGTTTGGTAAATGATTACATTAAGCATTTATCTCAATATGCACACATGCTACCAAGTATAATCCTTTATAAATATTTCTACCTCAACTATAGTGTATACTTGTAATGGGGTAGTTATCAACTTGTCACGTGCAATTGAATCTTATCAACTTAATTAATCAAACCTGGAACCTAGAGTCTTGTTCTTAAGAATGAGTGTGTTTCATTTCTTCCAAGTGTCCTTCACTTAAGATGACAATTTCTTTCTTCAACCTGTTTTCTATACTAAGACAATATGTTATCTTGACAGAAGGTTGGGTTAGAGAATAAACTCTATGATATCAACTTTAATCAATCTAATACCTTGACTTTAATTTTGACCAAAGGTTAGTATGATGGTCAAAGCTTCAACATGCAACCTAGATCAAAATAATGTCATAACAAATAGATGCATATCATAATAATCAAACCTGGGTTGCATTAGTCCTATGAATGTGTTGGATTCGAGATCCTTTTGGATCTATGGCAAGATATCCCTTCTCCTGCAAATACCCTTTAAATCTTAATAGTTTAAACATATGTGAGTGCATTCCTCTGATAGTATTTGTAGGTAGTGGCACCATCTGGTAGAAACAATAATAATTACCAACCCTTTAAAAACTTCAAGAATGACTGCAACTGGTACTACAAATGATACTGAAACTTCAACTGTAACTTAGGGTTTTATGAGGAAACCCTAATTTTTCAAACTTCAAATTTTGAAATCTTGATCTGGGGACTAGATGCACTGGGCTGAGGCGATTTTGATGGAGTTGTTAGATTTCAAAAATTTCAAGTATTTCCCCTTGAAAATTTACATGCAGAAATATGGACTGGTACATTTGGTATTGGTTCTGGCTTCCTTGTTTTTTTGGTTTTCTGGTTTTCTAGTACTAGTCAAAACTAGGGTTTGAATTTCCAAAGGCTCTTTCCACTGAAAAGGTGCACTCAATTTTCCAAAAGATTCACTAGGGTGGGGCACACTTTTGTATATAGTTTTTAGGAAAAAATTCCTCTCTAACAAAAAACCCTAATTTTCTTGTACGACTATAATGACGTTTTTGCTTATCAAGTGAAAGGTGCTCTCTTCAGCTTAGCTCTAATACCATGTTAAGTTTTGAGATATTTTTAGGTTTCTTTTCAATTTACTATATAACCATAACATAGGTAGGATCATTGAGAGAAACACAATCACAAGATACAGAACATTTGTCATGGGAAACCCTCATGGGCGAGAAAACCCAACAAAAATTCCTTAATATAGATAGCCAATACAATGCCAAGACAATAAACCAAAACACTGGAGAATATCCAACACTAAGCAATGTGCCTCTCTCTTCCTTCGTCTCCCAACTGAATCTCTCCAAACTTGTGCACTTTATGGGTTAATGAATGAGTGAACAAATGAGGCATTTGCCTCCTTTATTTATACTAGCTGGGAGGTGCTGGAAAGATGTATCTTCACTAGGTAGGGACAAATTCTCTTCTTAGTGGTTAAAACCACTTTAATTAGGCCTGAGGGATGACTTCTTAATCAGGATAATATAGTTAGGGTTTGACCAATCCACAAAAGGGGATTTGGTCATTTACAATTTCTGACATGATCAATCCACAAAAAGGGGATTGATCTAATTAATAATGAGTCACTAATAAATAGAATACTCTTTGCAGTTAGAATATTTCAACAAAGTTGAGGCTAAAACTCAGAGAAAGAAGCAAATGTTGGGAAATGAGAGGGAAAGAATTTTGACAGAGTTTTCTTATTCTCTTGTTCAAATGTCTAAATGGCTCCATAAGACCTCTTTTTATATGAGAAAAATATGGTTATTCGGTTTGGGGACGTTCTACAAGGGGTAAAATGGTTAGGAAACCATTCATAGCCTGTAAAATCCGCCAAAATATGTGCAATTATATATTTTTTGCAACTTTTGGAGGTAAACGTGAGCTAACTATCACGTACGCTATCCAAAAAATGGTTTTTTAGAGGAATCCTCAGTACTATTTTAGGTAAAGTATGAAAATGGATGGTTCATTGTATTGGATGCATAGATGTGACATTTTTGGACTATACCAGATGCCCCCTAATGTGTGAGGTCAAAAGAGAAACTGATGGCTGAAATACATTACAATATATTTACACAGTGGGAAGGGACAGAGTTGAGTGAGCTCGATATGAGTCTTTGTTAGACATTATTTTGGTCACCCGAGTGATCCTTTGACAACATGTGTTCATGTTCCCAAAAAGAGCCCTTCTTCATGAGGAAAGTGAATGACTTTTTCCTATAAAAGACCCTATTAAGGAAGGTCATCGTAGGCTGCACCATACACAGGGTGCGACAATGCCTGATCGTCACCTCCTACTCTCAAGCTGGGATGCGACGTCTTCCTAGGATTTTCTACAGTTAGGGTGCGATGATGTCAAAAGACTAAGAAAAGGTCACGTTTCATGAAAGTTCTAGAAGGAGATCTTATAGAAGTTGAGGTGGAATCCATATGGTTGGGATCTTACTCGCTTCTCTGATTTGGTGGGATCATCCTAATCTCTTCAAACATCTCTCTCTCCCTTATATAAAGAGGAATTTCTCATGGAAAAGGCTAAGGTTAATGAAGGTTGAATAAGGCTAAGGTTGTATGGAGAGTTCTGCATTGAATCATTCTTGAGAGCCTCATTTTAGTGCATAAAGTCATTGTGGATCTTCTTCATTCAAGATTGGAGAAAGTGTTTGTGTTTGAGAAAAGGGTCATCGAAAGGGGACCTTACAACATCAAGGCTTCGGTTGTAATCTCCACTTTCACTTTAATATAATACAATGATATGTTTCTTTCACATAAAACTTGTCTTGTTTTATTGTATGATTCCTTTATCACATACATAGGTTCTTGTTGAGTATATTATATTTCTTTCAATTTGTTTGGTTTGTGTTCCCTTGAAGATTCAATATCACAAGAGCACCGTAGTGGATCTAGGACGACAACGACAAGAGGAAGCAATATTTAAACGGTATTTTGCCCATCTCTTGTTAAATAGTAAACTCAATGTTTAGAGCTTAAGGAAAGCATCATATTCTATTTTGTTTTGTTCAAGATCTAGGTGTATCTAGAGAGATTTGTTTATGTCTACATTTATCGATAAGTCCCATAACAGTGTTCGTGAGCATTTCATCTGCAATATAATGATAATATCCCTGAGGTGGACATACCCATGCTTGAGATAAACTAAGCATGGATGCCAATAAAGTACACTACACATCCATGTCATATATATAGTAATCATGACTACAATACAAACAGGAATTTTTATATAAATTTTAGTCGCGAACAATACACAACATATATACATATTAAAGTCATCTGAATATATACAAGTACAATGTGATATGCATCCTCAAGAAGAATCAATGCTTGTGGTTGGAGATGATCACTTTATAGCTCAAGTAACAGATTCAATATCTTCAAAACTTAGGTAGGAGTACAATAGTAGTGTAAGACTCACTACTCTGAGGTCTTCGACATGCTGCCAGAGAAAGATTGGAGGACTTTGATCATCAGGTGCATAACTTCATTTATTTTGAATCCAAACTTGACTGAAATTTTGGGATAACCGACTTATGAAAGTCAAGAGATCAACTGCAGAATGGAGGACTTAGGTTGGATAAAACTTCCCTTGGACAAAAGAACGAAAAAATGAAGAGAATCGGGAAGCATATTATTGATATAATAATGTGACACAAGAGGCACCAAAAAATCTCCATATGTTTGGAAGAGTAACCAAATGGAGGAGGACACAACTCTATGTAACGAGAACACCTTCCTAAGGTTATACTAGATCCAAATGCTTTGTAGAAAAAATAGAAAGATGTTCTTTGTCCAAGGGAAACTATATTGTTGTTGATAAAAGAGAATGTATATCCCATTCCCTCTTTTTCAAATATTTGTTTTTTTTTGTCTTTTTCAATTTTTTAATGAGATTGAAAAAGAATGAAATAATTTTACGTTACAAAGGAGGAACGAATGTCATAGGAAATAAAACTAGTTCCAAGAACATGGAACATACTAATGCTTGGTGGAAGGAAACATGTGCAGGATAAGGACACTTGAGAAAATTACTCCATGGGTCAAGGTTTCAGATCGCAAGGGGAAAAGGTGCTACAAGGCTTGTATCTAAGGAATGCTCTAAAGGTTCTTTAATATCAACATGAAGATGACATTAGGCCAAAGACGCAAGGATGAGACATGTGATGCGATTATAGTATAACACAATAAGACTCCTTCCATGTGAAGTTTTACGATCCCAAAGAAGGTAAGTTAAGTGGTTTTTCATGTTTAGAGAATCTAAGAAACACTAAAAGAAGACTCTAGAGTGTTCATTTTTCATAATTAGTCCACTCGGTTCGAAAAAGGGTTAAACGTATACCGAAATGACATCTCTTAAAAACCATTTTAAGGAGTGTGACATAGACAAGATCACTCGGCTATATTTTCACTTTTAAGGAGCCTACAAAGACCTTAACTATGTACTCACAACCTTTTTCGAAATTTAGTCCCCTTAGCTGAAAAAATTATAAAACATAACTTAGGAGAACTCTCCCAGTGAGACATGTCTCCTGAGGCGTACATTTTTCCTGGATAATCTATTGGCTAGAAAAAGGGTTAAACTGAGGGCAAATCAATATTATTTCTGGACCAATTAACGAGTGTGAAATGAACAAGGTCAATCAGTAAGATTTTCATATTTAGGGAGTCTGAAAAGAGCTTAACTATGGACTCTGAGAGGGTTCCTTTTTCGTAGATAATGTCCAAGGCCTGAAAAAGAGATAAACCAAAACCAGGGAGAATGGTCATTTTTCACAAATTTAGTCCATCATTCCTGAAAAAGGGTTAAACTTGCACCTGAGAATACTTTCCTAGTGAACCAGAGCTCCTAGGGTATACCTTTATTCGTAAATTAACCATCTAGACCCAAAAAGAGGTAAACTACCGTCGGACATATGTGCCTTCAAATTTTAGTTTTACAAGTGTAAAGAGAAACAAGATTGCTCGACAATCTTTTCAATTTTAGAGAATCTGAAAAGGGCTTAAACAAAACTCCAGCGGGGATTTTTTTCTTAAGTAATCCAAACGAGACAGAAAATAATAAATAAGTGATCATTAGTTGTTGCTTTTAAAGTTTAAATGAGCTTGAAAGACAACAAACCATGCTCTTAGGGAGTCCCTCGGGTAAAGACTAGAAAAAAATGAAGAAGAATCAGGCTTCAACGCAAAGTCATGGTGGGACTAAAAGGACTCCCAAGCCTATGGAAAACTCACTGCATGGACTTGAAAATGAAACAAAGGATCTACCTTGGGCATCCATGTAGAGGAAGTCTCTACCACCTAATTATGACACTTCTAAATCAACATAGAAGTTTCTATGTCACATTTCGGTGGGATCGATCCTATGGAAAAGAAAAAAAATCAATAAAATGAAAGATGCAAGGTGGTGGGAAACTTACCTATATGCAAGTGTCAAACAGACAACTTTACCACAGGATGATGTGAGTGTAACCCATCTCATAAAAATACCAAAAAAAAAAGAAAAATTTCATAAGAGAGACCCAAATATCTCTCAAAAAGAAAATCAAGCACCCACCAAGCCAAGAATAGGGAAAACAATGACCAAACTGGGGGAAAAAGAGCCAAAAAAGTCTATAAATAGGAGTAGACAACTCATTTTAACCATTGCAAATTGGAAAATAACCAAAAATCCAAAAAATCCTCTTCTTTAAAACACGGATTCAAGGAGATATGGTGGACTAAAGATATTCAAAATTGAACCAAGTACAAATGACCTCTCTCGTCATTTAAATTCATCATTTACTGTTTATTTAATTGTTTAGAGGGTGTGTTCCCTATTTAAAAGGTTGGGTCTACGTGTACACGGGATGTCCACACTCAACACATGTATATACGTGGGAAAAGTAAAACTTAGCACACATATATACATGACTGTCTTAAAGACAGCTCACTTACATCTCTTTAAGCTTTTTAAAAAAATGAATATAAGGGACTAACCTCAAAAATGTTGTATGCAACAAGATGCATGGTCACTAGCGAGAGAGAGAGAACATGAGGAGTTATATGTCTTGGTAGACGAATATCCAGGGGCCATTTCCATGCTCAAGCAGTGTGGTATCTGAAAGTTCTTTCAATGTCCATTCATGAGGGCACAACCCAAGTTACTGAACCATTTGATAGAGTATTCACACCCAGACACATAAGCCTTCGTGCTAGAGGGACAATGATTGACTCCGACGACTGAGGATATATACTTTTTGACAGGCCTCTACAAGATGGGGGAATCAGTTAACTGGATGACCTTTCCTCCAAGACCACACAACACAAAAAATAATATTGGTATGTACTACGAGGTTGGCATTGAGAAAGTAGGATATCGGGTGCCAATTCATAAGATGATCAAAAGCCTCAACCTGCGGATAATACTTTACATGATTTGGCAGATCACAAGATGCACAATACTTAATCGAGATTCACGTCCATAGATGCATTATGTTGATTAGTGTCTAAAGGACACCATTTTTTACTGGAGCACCACGATGCTCATATGTATGAAAAAACAATTGACTGGTTGTCAAAGAAGAACAAATAAAAACTTTGGGTTTGGAACCATGCTATGCACTTTTGTTTTTGAGAGAGTACCAAGCCTTAGCCCACGAGAGATAGTATGAGGCCATATTGCCTCATTTTGAGCATTATGTAGGTAGGAAACTTTCTTGCCTCGACAGGGTGCAGCGACAATGCAGGAGGCCTTTGATGGTAAATTCTTTTATTGGTGGACGCGTCAAATTCCTATGATTGAGGACTACCCCTATGCAGGGATCATTTTATTGAGGGATCCTAATACGCCTATTCCTCCTTGTGAGGAGCGCGAAGAGATAGGTACACATTACTTCATATTTTAAATCTATTTTATGTTTAATTTTTTAAATATTATCCTTTTTATGGTAATGCCAAAGTACTAACTCAGTAATATGTTATATACAAACGTGGGATCGGTATGACCAATCGACTTCACTAGGACCAGACATCATCCTCAAGAGGATGTCATACCAGCAACAGCAGGAGGGCCAACAGCCGTGGGAGGACCAATAGTTGGAGAGGCTAAGAGAGTATTGTGGTGAGTGGAGAGGAACCAGTGCCAATGGCAGAGATTGAGGACCTACATCGGCCATGGAACCGCATGTTGTAGGGGTACCTAGGACTTGGGTTCAGTTGTTTTGGCGTCTTGCGAACGTCGTACTTCATTATACTAGGGCCAACGGGCCTAGGCCATAGCTAGCACTGGACCACACATGTGTCGACATAAATCTTTTTGTACTCTCTTATGTAGTGAGGCCTTGAGCCAATGATGTATACCGACTCTGTTTGAGGATTTATGGCCCACTCTTGTACTTAACAATATTACCAACTTAACGAGAACTTTAAGGGTCACATTTTACCACATTTTGAAAAATGGTGCTACCAACACCACTTAAAATTCAGACACATTTAGACCTGTTTAATTGACAACTGATGTCATTGTGAACAATGACTTTAAAATTGGCCCTTGAATAAAAAATTGATGCTACCAGTAGCAAAATTTTGTTTTTCGGAGTTAAAATTATAACATAATTCAAACTGTGGCCTCGACAATGACTACAATCATCAATACACAACTCAAAATCGACTCTTAAATCATTGCTTCAAAATTGTTTTTATATTGTTTTTAAATTTACATTAAAAAAATAAAGAAAAATAATAATAATAATAATATCTGACAATTGGTTTCTTAAAAAGTTGAACAAAAAATGACCATTTTTTAAAGAAAAATTGTAACCGAAATTTAATTTTTTTAAAGAAAAATTAAAAACTCAAAAAACCATGAAAAACAAAACAATTAAAATTTTTTATTTTTTATGTTTAAAAAAATGTATATATAACAAAAAAATTAAAAGAAAACTTAAAAAAAAATCAACCTGCAAAGTAAAATAAAAAAAATTATATATATGCGAAAAATTTTGGTAAAGTAAAAATAATTAAATTAACCAAATTTATTTAAAACAATCTAAAAAGATATAAAAAAATAAAAAATTATATTTAAAAAAAAAACACTCGAAATAAAAACTTTTATACAAAATATTTTAAAATAAATAAAAAAAAACCTTTAAAAAATAGACGATATGTAATTAAAAAGTATAATGTTGAAATGTTTTTATTTTTTTAAATATATATCAAAGTTTTATTATATATATATATATATATATATATATATATATAAACTAGACATAAAAATTTTAAAACTAAATGTTATATTATGTGGGAGGCGATGTTGGGTATTGCTCTCCATGACATTCATGGTGGCCAGCCAACCCGCGTAGGGCTAGTTAGGCGCCCTAGGTGTCCTTGGGGCGAATATATATATATAGATAGATATAGATAGATATATATATATATAAACTAGACATAAAAATTTTAAAACTAAATGTTATATTATGTGGGAGACGATGTTGGGTATTGCTCTCCATGACATTCATGGTGGCCAGCCAACCCGCGTAGGGCTAGTTAGGCGCCCTAGGTGTCCTTGGGGCAATGTTGGCTTAGCCTGTGGGGGACTGAGGCAATGCCTATCATTTCTCCCACAACACCGAGGGCATCAAACCATCCACTTAGCCCACAAATATTTTTTAAATTTTTTTCAATTATATATATATATATATATATTAATTTTAATAATATTTGTTATGTTTT
>ML814302.1:38209-61168 GCA_009831015.1 Picea engelmannii | reverse complement strand
ATTAAATTATTGTTTTTGAAGGAAGATTTTATATTTTTTTCATTTCTTTTTAGTTATTTTTTGTTTTCACTTTTTTTTTAATTTGAATTTTGAATGTATTTTTTTTTAATTTATTTTTTTCTTTTTTTTTAAGAAAAAAAATTTTGTGAAAATTTTTGCCTTTCTATTTATTTATTTTTTAGTGTAAATTAGCAAAAAATAAATAAATAAATGGTAAATAAATTTTCAAGTGACCATTTGGGGTCCAATTGTTTATTGTTTATTTTCATAAGGGTTGTTTGTCCAGGTCACAAGTTCAATTATGTCATAAAAAGCTATAATTTTAATGTTTAGAAAAAAACATTTTACTTTAGATAGAACGACTTTTTGATTTGGGTGTTGATTTTAAGGATTTTCTAAGCTACTGTATGATTTTTAAAGGCCGTGTTTGAAAAATGTTGTAATTTTGACCCCTTTAGAAAAAATGGTGCTATCGGTAGCACCAGTTTTTCATTAGGGGGTTGATTTTCATGTTTTTTATGCAAAAATATGGGTTTTGAGGGCTAGAGTTCTTCTTTTTGAGGTCACAGTTCTCGTTAAGTTGGTAATACTATTACTTATGACATTATGTTTTGGGAACATTATTATATATATACATATTTTTTCCTTTTGGAGAAAACATATTTTACAAATGTATTTACATATGCATGTATGTGTGTGCTTTTACTTTTATGTGTGAGAAATATGTCAATCTAATACATTATTAGCCAATGTATTAGTTAGTTGATTAGATCTCCTAGGAACATGAATATAAGTAATATAATCAAAATAGTGTTCTAAGAGGCGTACCCTAAGGAATCATCGGTGAAGGGTGGGATCGTAGACACAGTATATTCCAATTAACTGAGACACGACCAATTGAGCATCTCGATAAACACGGAGGTGAGAAATACCATGCGAAAAGGCATCACACAGTAATTCTATTACGAAACTGTACTCAGAATCATTATTGGTTGCTTCTCCCAAACAAATACCTCTAGAAAACATCAACAGACCAAAGGGCATGAAGATCACCCAAGCTGCAGAAGCAAACCTCCGAGTGTGTCGACTACCATTGTCCTCGAACTCAACATAGACCTCAGATTCACTTGACATATGCCACAGTGAAAATAATCACAATAAACTACATGTCCATAGGAAAAAAAACAAACATGTATAAATAAAGCTATACATTATATACAAGAAGTCACGCCTTGGTGACTAAACTAAGCGTAATACTTCTTAAGTTAGATCCCATTTCTAGGCCCTGATAAAGAATTACCCTCAAAATGAACCAATTTATAGGCACCCTTTTCTATAAATTTCTTAAGAATGAATGGTCTGAAGCACATGGGTTTGAATTTTCCTGCCCCCAAGGAATCTTTATCTTGGTCATAGGCTAGGAAAAAATCGCCATAGGAGAAAACTCTAGGGTGGGCAAATCGATCATACTAACACTTGACATGTTGTTTGTGAGCTTTGTTGGCCAAGGCTACATCTCGACCCTGCTCATCGATCTTCTCGATATATAGAAGACGCTCTTCAAGTGTAGTAGTGTTTGACAATAGTTCTACTTCCAACCTGAGAGAGGGAATTTGGAACTCTATGGGAAATGATTTCTCTAGCCCGTAAACGAGTTGGAAAGGAGAAAAACCAGTGGTGGTCTTGAATGAGGTTCGATAAGCCCAAAGTGTCAAGTATAACATCAAATGCCAATTCAACTTAGCCAAATTGATTGCCCGTTGGAGTATATTCTTGAGAGACTTAGTAACAAGATTTACTTGACTATTCTCCTGTGGATAGTAGGGTGACAAATGTTCTTTCTTGAACCCCAGTTTTTATGTTAACTCAGACATCATATTTTTCTAGAAGTGACTGCCATGGTCTGTGACAATCTCCTTTGGAATACCGAACCTAGGTACAATCTAGTTAAAAATGAAAAGTGCAGTCGTTTCTTCATCATTGCTAAATTTTGGCATGGCCTCAACCGAATTAGTGAAGTAGTCTACTGCCACAATGATTTAATGATGCCCCCTAGCTGAAACCAGGTGGCATGTAGTGAAAGCAACCCCCCAGTTGATGAATGGACCAACAAAAATAACTGGAAACATGGGAGCTAGGTGTGCCCTCATCTTCCAAGAGAATTTCTAGTAAGGGTGACACTTCTTGACCACCTCTACACAATCTTTGATCAACTAGGGCCAAAAGTATCCAGTGCAAAGAATTTTCTGGGATGTTACCAAACCATACAAGTGACCACCACATGCTCCAGTGTGACAGTCATTCAACACAAGATATGCCTCTTCATGAGTGAGACAACAATGGAGAACACAATCAACTCCTTGACAATATAAAGTATCATCGATGATAATATAGTTATGCACTTGATGGCCTATTTGCCGATGCTCATTATGAGAAGAAGAAGAATAAAAATTCAAAGTATGAAGATACAAAAGTATATCTCCATACCAAGGGTCTGAAGATTCAATAAGAAAAATATCACCAATGATGAGTGACTCTTCCAGAAAATCGTTACCACTTTCGACCGAAGGTTCTAAAATTAGTTCAGTGAAGACCAAGGACTTTTTAGATTTCTGTGAAACAAAATCTAATTCAAATTCTTCCAAGATGACTCTCCATCAACTGATTTTCCTGTTGATGACCTGTCATGTCAACACATATTGAAAAGGGTTCATGAAAGCTACGACGATGGTCTTGCAAATTAAGATGTAATGACAAAACCATTGGATATCATGGATAACTTTCAAAGCTAGTTTCTCAACATGGGTGTAGTTGACTTCTGGTCCTACCAATCCTTGACTAAGATAGTAGATAACATTATCTTCGATCACATCATCTTCTTGGACCAATACCATGCCAATACTAGACTATACGACAGGCAAACACAACAAGAAATCCTTTTCATAATCGAGGGGACTAAGAAGAGGGGAAGACATCATAACACATTTTAATGCTTTGAAAGAGCATTGAGCCACTTCATCCCAACATAATGAGACCCTTTTCTTCAAGAGACACATAAACCCTTTAGTAATCTTGGCATAGTTGAAAACAAAACGCCGAAGAAAGTTATCCTTCCCCTGTAAAATTTGAAGCTAGGGGATTGTGCGCGAGGGAGAAAATTGAACTATTTCCTCAACCTTCAGATGATTGACCATGATCCCTTTAGTTGACATGATAAAACCTAACGAGCAACCCGATGTTATGAAAAAACTACACTTATTCGGATTAACGCGAATCTGGTAGTAGAAACACCTATCAAAACAAACTTGTAAGTGGGCGGAATGATTAGATCTCTTACGAGAATGTGATGCTAGATCATAGAGATACACCTTGACTAGGTGTTTGAGGTCATGGAAGGTGAACGACATGGCCCATTGAAAAGTGGTTCCAACATTCTTAAGGCCAAAAGACATTTTATTGTATGTGAATGTACACCAAGAACATATAAACATCATTTTATATTGGTGCTCAGGCTTGATCTAAATCTGGTTGTACCCAGAAAAACCGTCCATAAAATAAAATACCTCACAACCCACACATTTATCGACATTCTAGTCAATAAATGGGGTTGGAAAATTATCTTTTCAGAAATCTTTGTTTAGATCACGAAAGTCCATACATACACGAATCGTACCTTGTTTTTTGTTGATAGGAATAGGGTTCGACACCCATTCCATGAATTTCACTAGTTATATGAAACCAACCTTAATGAGTTTCTCTACCTCATCCTTGAAAGGATTGAGTGACTACAAAACTTCCTTGCGAGGATTAATGTCTATATAAAATTTCATGAAATTTTCTTCGGAACATTTTCCATTATTCTAACTCAGTGGCTAGAAATATTAGTTGAGAATATTGGAAGGTAGAGAACTGCAATGCCAAGGAATTGGACTCCTGAGTTGGTAATATAGTTGAATTCTGTAATTAATATGACTACTCATGCAGTTCATTTCTGGTTGGATAACATACTAGGAAGATACATTACATACTTAGCAGTAGATTGTACCCAATCATACATCATTATAGAAAGGGACTTTTCAAAGTTCTGTGTGGGAGGTTCATGAAATCATTGGGTACGTGGATAAATATGTTGCTTTGTGACAAGTGTGTGATGACAATGCAATCTAAATGCTAAGTGGATTTGTGCACATAGGGGAATCAGGATATGACAAGAGGATAGTCTAAGACCAGGACAAAATAAAAAAAAATGAAGAAGGGAGGGACTGAGGATTCATAGGACTAAAGAGGTTATACCAGAGGAGGAAGTTGAGTTTGGATTATTACATGGAGGAGGGAGGTAAAAGAGGCAAAATACTAGGACTGAAAAAGGAGAGCCACACAGTGAGCCAGAAGGGAGAGAACCTTGCACAATATTCCAAATCGTGGAAATACCACATATAGGAGGAGAAGAAGAGGATTTCCAATCCATTCTAGTAATAGAATAACCATTAATTCCTACTTATACCAGGTCCTGTGTCTAATCCACGACCCCATGTGTGTCACCACAATCAGAGATAACAATTAAAGACTTATCAAAAGCACTCATAGTTAGTGAGGGAGGACATAGTAGTAGCAATTAGAGCAGTGTAAGTAGTGCGCAGAGTCAGAGTCAACCATCATCATCAAGAAGAGGGACTACACAAAGAAACATGGTAGGGGTATACAACACCCTTAGGCTGTGTGAGTTCTAGGGAGTTGGGTTAGAGGACCGAAAACTACATATGTTTTTTTACAAGACAATTTGGGCTGCAAAGAATGTCTAGGATGAGGTTGTGAAGATTGTGTAGTTAGGCACAACATTTTGGGGTTGTGCACTAGTCTGGTACATGAAGTTGTAGAGTACCACAACTATTGGGAAGGTCAAGACTCTATAACAGATAAGAGAAGTGTTGTTGAAAGAGTTAAAAAATCCAGTCTACATCAAAATACATTGTATAACTAAAGGAGATTAAGTAGGTACCAACTAAGTAGGTATGGGATTTTTATCAAAGGTTCAAGGATCTGATGGGTAGACTGAATTTCCAAATCCCTGATCAACAACATCAAGAATGGTTTATTGTAGGAATTCTACCACACATTTCATAGGCCATTGATTCAATAAAAGGTTCTGTCACAGCCCGAGGCGCTGGAAATTGCAATGAAATTGCAATCATCCCCTCTAGGAGACAGTGGAGAGATGGTGCAAGTTCATACATAGTTGGATGCATTGAACATTCAACTGGTATAAATTACAAATGGGAAGGAGAAACACGAGCAAGTCTAGTGTACCAAGTGTAGGACTGAAATCCATCACAAGGATGAATTCCCAACATTCGCGCAATATTTGGTGACTAGAGCACTGAGTCCACTACCAGGAGGGGGATATTGCGAGATATGTAATAAATGGGGCCATCACATAACTGAGTGTTTGTTACTAAAGAAGTGTCATAGTACACCAAGAAACTTGTTTTGCAATTTTTGCAAGTATATCAGACATGAAGAGAAGGATTGTCGCGCATTCAACTTGATGAGAGAGTGCACTTTAAATATGTATAGGATTCAGGAAGAGAATGCCACAGTAGAAGTGGGTGGTCCACAATATAATAATCAAAGAAGATTTAATCCAGGGAACAAAGGAAACTTTGGCATAGGACGAGGCAGAGGGAATTTTGGTAGAGGAGGAAGATGACCCATTATATGTTACAATTATAATCAACTAGGATAGTTGGCCCACGACTATGAGAATCCGTATACAACATGAACATACTACAGAGAATTGGACCATGCAAAAGAATATTGTCCTCAATTAGTTGTGAAATGGCAGGCCAGAGGGAACCAAAACCAAAATCCAAATCAGAATGTACAAAAAGTATTAGCCGAAAAATTCAATGAAGGACCAAGAATAACAGTTGTTACACATGCAGGAGATAGAATAGGAGATGATATGATGAATGGAGGGAAGAAAATTGAACAATGGGTAAGGAATTCAGTAGGACCCATGCCAAACTTTTATCCTCAACAAGAAAATGAGACATATCATAGGGAAAGAAAAGAGGTACTTGGGCAGGATTGGGGAGAATCAACATCATTTGCATTTCATGTAGGAGATCGCGATGTGCAAGAGAAACCAAATGGGAAGGCAAGAAAGCTAACAAAATTCCTGAGAACTTGTGTAGAGCTAATATAATATGAAATTGTGCTTAGCACACTCTATGACATGATTGATCACTACACACGAGGAAGGGAAACTTCCATCACACAAAGGGTGGTAAATCAGGTACTACGCAGGAAGAGGACCAATGAAGAATTCAGATTCAATGTGCAAATTGGGGAGTATGATGTGGATAATGTCATCTTGGACTTGGGGTCTGATGTGAGTGTTGTACATCAGAGGACATGGGAGATGATGGGAAAACCCAATCTAGTATGATCTCTTGTTCAATTAAGGCTCACAAATCAACACAACATAGTATCGATTGGTTGTTTGATAGGAGTACTCGTGAACATAGATGGGGTGCACAGTGTGGAAGACTTTGAAGTTATTGATATCGTGGATGACAATCAACCATATCCAACACTGATGGGATTGGAATAGGATCTTGATAACCAAGCGATCATTAAGTTGAAGAGGAGGGAGATGATATTTGAAGTTGGATATTTGAAAGTTACTACACCCTTGGACCCATCATAAGGGAAGAGATACATAGAGCCAACCATAGGAAATGACATTGGCAACTTGTATAACATGATTACACAGATGGATAATTATGTAAAACCTATTGTGGATGGTACGCTAAGTTGGAGAAGTATCAGTTTGTGTGCATCATATTTTGAGAAACGTCTAGAGCATTAGCAACGGAGAATGCAAAATCCAATTATGGACTTTAAAAACAATGATATTCACACTTTCAAAATCAAAATTCACAGTTTCATAATATGTGTTCTTTCTTATTAATCCACATTAAATGAAATTTTCATTATAAATAGTTTTTATGTACTCAAATGTTATTGCTTTTCAAGGTCTCATGATAACCTACTAAAGCATTGTTGAAGTACCAACTTCCATGTACTCTATATGTTTTATTTCCATGTGACACTATTGGCTTTCATACAACAATAGTTTTGTGGTTTACACAAGGTGTTTTGGTGTTGCACTTAATTAATTGCATCAAGTCTTCTAATATTTTAGCCTTTCCATCAGCAAGAGTGGTATTCATTTCTTTCATAATGTGGTATTCATTAACTTCATAATGTTGATGCATTAGTAGACTCTACTAAGGCAATGCTGGAATAACAAGATTTATGTGACGTATCAGACAATTTGTATCAATAGAACACTTTACTAGATGTAAAGCTCTATATCTAAGGAAACAAAGATCTATATCTAAGGAAACATTGGACAGATCCATCAATGACCTCGTCTAACCTTATCGAAAGAATAAAACCTCTTAATCAAAAGAATTACATTCAATTTATGTATTTTTCAAACAATACTCATCCAAGTATCATCATTCCCATATAAGCTTAAGATTTAAGCCACATTGAGATTTGTTGGTTGAGTTTTAAAGGAAATATATGCCAAGTAAAAGACAATGATATTTTTTTGTTGCTTGTAATTCTCTAAAACAAAAACTAAATTTAACATTATACACAAAACAAATTTCAAAAAGTTACAATATATTATTCAATACAAATTATTTAAATGTGGTATATTCTTTGATATTGAAAACAAAACAATCGTAATTGCTATACTAAGATAGGACAATTGTGATCAACGCTATAGAACACTACTAAGATAGGTGGAAGAAGGGTGAATTAAAGTGCAATTACAAATTTCAAATATAACAATTCCAACTATATACATAAATAAATATATGGATTGTAAAGTGACCCATTTAATTAAAAATAATTTCGATTCACCACTTGTTTTTTAATCGCATGCATGTTGTAAACTTGTCATTTAAGTAATAGTGTGAAGTACACAAGTACAAACTCCAACACATGTATAAATAATGCATGGATGTGTTGTATTAATTGTAAACTCTAAATACTAAGCTTCTTCGCAATACACATATTTATTTAAATGAGTCTACATCCATTTCACTTTGGCCATTCTTTCTCCAATACTAAATTTCGGTTATGAGAGAGTCCCCAACCACAAAGTGAATTATTGATTTTGTGATTGAGTTCTTAGATTACCCAAATTTATAATTGAGTTAACCTCAAGCATTTATCAACGATTTATTTGTATAATTTAATTTGTGTAGATGAAACATTTTGAAAATGTACTTTACAATTCATTTATCTTTTTAGATAATAAGAATAACATTTGCCATTGCGTGTTTACTTTTCCACTGAAAACAAAGTTCATCCTCACCTTCACTTCCATGTGACATAGAATTTGTAACGAGAGACTATGTGTTACTACTCACAACCCAAGCGAAAACAACCCCTTCTCATCGTATAGGTGTTTCAAAGGTTTGAAAAAAGGTTGAATTCGATACTTTTATTGTGAAGAATAGAAGGCATGAACGGTGCGGGAACTGTAGTATAAAATTTCCTTTTGAATGATAGGAAGAGTAATATTTGGTTCAACTGGATAAGTTGAAATTAGGCTTAATTAATCAAGAATAATAAGAGATGATAGTTACTTTTTAAAGTAGTGTTTTATTGTGAGAGCAATATGCTCGTAGATATTTAATATTTATTTTTTTAATATAAATATTTAATAAATTTTTTAATATAAAGGTGAGGATTAGATGTTTTGCAATGTTTTTGTTACTTTAATTTTAGCTAAAAGATTAGACTCATTATTATTTTGTTTAGAGAAAAAAAATGTTAATTAAAAAAAAAAAAAAGTTGCTTTAATTTTTCATATTAATGAAGTAATTATAAGAAAGGTAGGTGGGTCTCCTATGCAAAACAACAATTGGATATGTCAATTTCTTTTGGAATTTCTTACATGACTATACAATTTCTTTTCCTTGTTATTCTATATTGGTTGTGTGTGTTGACCACAATGACATATAAGTCGAAATATGCCATGGTCTTTATGTTAATAAGGGTGTCCATAAGGATGTCGTGTCTCCTACTAGATGGGTGTTGCACCAATTAAGTGATACCCTATCAAGTTCATTTGTATTAGGGGATTTTACTGAAAAGTTGAGCAATATAACCCTTGGCAATAACGGGGTGAGGGAGGAATCCCAATAGTCTAAGCAGAAGCTCAATCAAATCTAAGTGGGGTCTGACACCTAATTCAATGTATGTGGGAGTGAGGAGGATGCCCAATCTAGTATAAGTGGAAACCCAACCCTAAAACATTGTAAGTGTATCATGAATTTTAGAAAAGTGGAAGTTGTAACTAGTCTAAGTGTTATGGTGGTTTTGAATGGAAAGAAAAGATGACACACATGATTAGGAATCTTAGTAGGTATTGGAGGTATAAGGATTCTAGAAGGCAGAGGATTGATTAGTCGACAAAAATGAAGCATAGTGAGGATAAGTAGGTGAAAATTAGATAATACATTGGGAGTGTATGAAAAATGTTATGAAAAGAAAGGATAGCTACAATATCTCCTGAAAATAAGGGTTTTTATTTTATTTGGAAAGGTATACTAAAAGGGGGGCCAACAAATGAAGAAATAAAAATGAATCATGTTGACAATTAGTAAGTGAAAAGTGGATAATATATTGAGAGAAACATCGTAGGGATATGAAAAATGTTATGAAAAAAATAGATACCTAGAATAGCTAGTGAAAATATAGGTATTTTTTAATTATATGAAAGATGTAAAGGAATGGGATTCAAGGGATGAATTAAGAAAGATGAAGCACGATGAATATTAGTAATTGAAAGGTGGATAACATATTAGGACAAACATTCTAGAAGAATAAAAAATATCACAAAAAACTAGATACCTAGAATAACAATAAACATAAGTGTGTTTTTTAATTGAAAAGGTGTATTCAAATGGGCTTTAACAAATTTATTTTGTGAAATAAAAAAGAAAATAGGGGTATTATTTAGTATCTCCTCAAAGAAGATATAACATAGGTTTATTGAGTGAATCTATCTCTCTTACTAATATAATGATTATTTGGTTTCATGATGAGTATCATGATTCTTTTGTTGACCTTCTCTTCCTCCTATATAAGATTTCCTTGTTGGTCTTTAAATAAAAAATACATGTGAATCCACTAAAACCCAACAAGGTGAACCAAAAAGCTCCAACAATATAGCACTCAGAAATCAGTTAGCACTTAAAATAATTTTCTGAAATTATTCCTTGTAAGGTTACTGCTAGGTTTCTTCAAAAAATTAAAATGCAATGCACATCATAAAATAAATCTAGTAACAATGTAGAAGACAACAACAATCACATCACATGAAGTACACAAGTACTTTTCAGTAAAATAACCCTAGGAAAAACCCATTCTTTATTTTGTGGATTTTATCATTATGCAATAGAGAGAATATAGATATCTCTTACAAATGGATCTATCTAATCAAATTCCTGAGTAAACCCAACAATACACTTCCAGAACAATTGTATGACCCTATACCAAACCAACGAACCGAAGTGACTGAGAAATAACCCTTGCGTAAGCCTCTATGTTAATTTTACAATTGCATGTGTCCCTTTTGTATCGCCCTATATGACATCTCCTTCATATCTGAGTTTTGGCCACTGCAAAATGATAAGGAAGCTAGAAAATCCTCTTGTAAAATTATCCTCCATCCTCTCCACAAAATTTGTCCAGTAAACCCTGAAGAAAACTCCTTCCCAACATTGAATTTCACCCTCTCTATTAAAAAATACACACCCAACCACCAAGTCCATTTCTTTTATGTCAATGAGAAAGTGAAAACCCTATCTCCAAAGAGATCAAGGGTTCATATGAAGCCTCATCCTCTCAATGAGATGGATGGCCAAGATTGAAAAGAACCATCACTTAAATTATTTTCACTTTTAACTTTAGGAAAAAGAGTTAAATAAGTCAACATTAAAATATAACACATCTAATGTACTTTTTCCTAAGTAAAACTTTAGGAAAGAGATTAATCCATCAATTTGGTTAGTTTTATTGTGCTCCTCCATGCTAGGACACTACACATGGCGAATACCTTTTGAATTGCACTTCTCAACACTCCCTTTTAATGAGAAATGGATTCTTTATCAACACCATCTTATCTCTGAACTTCTCAATAGTATGTCTGCAAAGTGGCTTGGTGAATATATATTCCATCTAATCACYAGTTTGTATGTATTGAGGCCTTACATCCCCCTTTTGCACATAATCTTGTAGGAATTCATAATGGATGTTTATATGSTTRCTACGATCATGAAACACATGATTATTAGAGAGCCTGATGCCACTTTGAGTATCACAATGTATCATTGTAGCCTCTAAATCCTCACCGAACAATCCAAAGAATAACTTCCTCAACCACARTGCTTCACATGTTTCTAAACTTGTTTCCATGTACTCTGCCTTAATATATATCAATTCCATTGATCTCTACTTCCTATTGAATCATGATATAATACCCGATCCAATGTTGAAGCAACACCATGAGGTGATCTTTCTATCCTCTCCACATCCTGTCCAATCAACATTTGTAAAACCTACCAATATCACTCCAACACTATGCTCATACAACAATATTTTCTCCACTATACCTCTCAAGTACCAGAGCACATCATTCATGGCTATTAATGCACTCTCTAAGGGTCCACCATGAACTAGTTTAAGGATTTGACTGCAAAACTAATATTCGTCCTAGTGTTTTCCAGATACATGAGCGATCCAATAATATGATGATAGATGGTGGGGTCTATTGTCTCAGAACTAGACACATCAATCTTCCTCTAGTTTGTCACTAGAGGCATGGACATGGGCCTACAATCAGTTATCATGAATCTGTGTAAGATCTCTATTGCATACTTCCCTTGTCCCAAGAAGAAGTGCTCGTCCTCTTGTCAAACCTCTAGACCAAGGAAGTAATGCATCAAACCAAGGTCTTTCATCTCAAACTCCATTGCAGGGTTAGTGTTGCAATGTGTAATCATTTTCTCAACTCTAGTAAGAAAGAGACCATAAACATAAATAACTAGTATGAGAGGCACCTCACCTGCTAGAAAATAGAGGTTTGGATCAACCTCACTCGACTGGAAACCCATCTCTCTCAAATAACTATTGATCCTCGAGTACCACGCCTGAGCTGCATACTTGAGCCCAAAGAAGGATCATCTCAAACTACAAACATGTGTATCCCTATCTCCAACCTCAAAATGGTTAAGGACCTAACCTCCATAACCCCTCACATAGGTAGAATAATATATTTTCCATGTAATAAAGGACAATATTAATAAGGCTTAGTAATAAGGAAGAATAAGTCAAATGTAAGAAGACTTAATAGAAGCTTGTGATTCTATAAGATCTTCCTCTAGATTGTTCTTTTAGTAGATAAATTTAGCATAAATAGGATTTAAGGGCACGATAAGTTTTTGTATTGAGAATTATTGTAATTGACCGTTGCTTTGCTAGAGGTTTCCCCCTCAAAGAGTCAAGTGAAATTTTTTCCCTATCAATAAAGGTATTATTTTGGTGTTGTGGTTTCATATATTGTGTTGTTCCACTATTATTCTCTTGATTTTTTTATTTTTTTCTGCTATTATAGTAGATCTGGTACCTTACAAGTGGTATCAAAGCACTTTCTTTGGAAGAAAATTGTGGGTTATTTTTTTTCATGGCAAAGACATATTCCAACATCTTAAAGAAAAAGAGATATGTCGTTGAACGCATAAATACGTGATTGGGGAAGCATACACATAGGAACTGTTAATGCTATGTAAATTCCCAAAGGTTGTCGGAGAAGAAAAAGTTTACTATAGGTAACTTTATCCAACCACTTCGAAACTAGCATCTAGCCCTTCTAGCTTCAGAGAGGGATCTCTCTGTATGATTTAACTATGGTTTAACTTTAAGATATTAGGCTAATTATGTAAAATAAGATTGATTGGTTTGTTGTTTTTGTTAAGTTGGCTGAAGGGGATTTACACATCCATTGGGCTATGGGGTCTGTATTATAAAGATATAAATCTAAACCAGAAACACAAGATTCTTTTCACAGGGAAAGATACTGCATTCATTGGATTCTTTAGCAATAAAGTGATGAATAGCAAAAAATATGAGAATATCAATTAAAATGAAGAAGCATTTAATAATTTCTTCACTGTAATATCAAAAGATAAACATTAAAACCTTTCAAAGTCGGAAAACATGGTATACAAAGATAAATCCTACAACATGCGTTACATTTAAAAGATTAGATTGGAAAACAATATGACAACTGAGTTAGAAGAACATTCAACATAGAAGAGAAAACATCACCAATGAATAACATGCAAGAATCCTGTGAAATGTCTATTTATGTTACTGGAAGATCTCTTGATAAAAATTACAGTCTTTGTAGTTGTAGGGCATAAAGATCAACCCTCAGTACTTCAAAGTTTGAAGTATTTATAATCAAAATTACAGACGAATTTTTCATTAAAGATCAGAACATGGCTAATCCAAATTTAGCTAACTAACTTAACAAGATACAAAAACTTAGGAAACTGCTTGATGATGTGTTGAAACTTCATGTTGATTTCTGGGGTGAACCGTTGGTGAGGTTTCTGCACAACCTTGTCTGAGTGGATAGATGACTAGGCCTGGACACCTCATCAACTACTTGATTAGATTGCAAAGCTCTTCCCATAAAAGGTGACTGGGAATGACGACTTTGAGTAATGTTCGATATACTTCATCCATCTCTGTGTACTTGGAAAAAGTTGGCTTGATGATGAAGATGTACCGGATCTCATGTTGTATACTGATGTCTAACTATAAAGCATCTAAGAATGCCTTGCCTGTGATATTGCCTTATATTCCTGAGAATTTTGAGCTATCCTTAGCCATAGTGGATAGTTTCTTTTTGTAATCGGCAAGCGTCATTAACTTGTCATTTATAACTCTCAAACCAGGAAGGCCTTTCTTCTGCAGAGCTTCGATCTTGCTGAAAATTCTTTTCACTCCTGCGTCCATGGTATGGACCTTTTCCTCCAGCTGTAGCATCAATCCACTCTTGGTTAGGACCCTTTTGACCTTAAGGATGGTCTTTGTCCTATCTTCAATCTTGAAAATCCTCTAACTCCTCTCTGGTTTTGGAATTCAGAAATTTGATGATCTCAACAGCTTCTTTGGGCATCTCTCCCAGTTCTTCTCTTATCTTCTCAATAGCCTGCTGACTTCTTTGCACCAGCTCATTTTGCTCGAACATGATTTGTATCAACGGCCATATTTCATTCATGGACTTGGTGATATCTATACAGACACTTTCTTTGACCTCAACAAGTGTTTTTCCCGCCACTATTTTCTTTTGAAGCTGTTGCAATTCCCGTTTAAGCTTGTCTGAAGTTTGTTTCTCCTTGGAGTAGCTGGTTTGGAAAGAAGATTTGAGTTTCTGAAGGATCCCAATCTCCTTTTTAAGTCTGCTAATCTTTGTCTCTTGCAGATTTATTTCTTCCATAGATTTAGCCAATTCAACTATTTTCTCCAGAGCTGTCAATGGAGTTGCCGAGGGAATTTCTGCTACAGATGTTTTTCTCACTCTTGTGAGTGGAACTGCGCTCAGTGGAATGACTTCCATGGGATTTGACTACTCCTTCTCTTTCACTAGTTTTTCCAATTCCGCTTCCATTTCCTTCAACCATGCATTTTGCTCCATGATGAGCTTGAGCATCTCATCCTTTTCCCCTTCTATCTCTGCTATTTCCTTTGCTTGTGAATCCTCTGTTGGTGGAAGTTTCAACCGTTTCCTCAGAGATGATATATTTTCATTTTTCTTTTTGGGCATCTCCTCGACTTCTTTCACATTCGAGGGATCATATCCGATCTTGAGAACCAGTTCTTCCAACGTCTTAATCTTCTTATCCTCGGAAAAGGATGATATTTTTTCTAACTTCAGGTGCATCTGAACATTGCTCAGAGATACCTGTAACTTGGAGGTAGTAGTAGAAGCATTTTCCAATGTGGAGAAAACCATTTCTCCAGTTTTCCTGTGCAGATCCATTTGATCAGCTGGATGCACATCTTTAGTCTGAAATTCAAATGTTTCCCTTTTGTAATCAGTGATTACTTTCGGGTCTGGCACCTGTGCTTGCAGAAACACTATGTGAATTCTACTCTTCTCAGTGTTGAATGCAGACAATAGTCTGTGTTGTGCAGTTGATGTTTTCTTCTAGAACTGAGCATACATGCTATTGGTCAACGTCTGATTTTTCTTTATGATCAGATCATACTTCTCAAAAATACTCAATTTTGGTCCTGTTTTGTTCGACTTGTTGACTGGTGGAGTATATGTAGGATTCTTGGGAAACACTATAGTCATGATTTGTTTGTTGCTTGTACTAAGGAGCGACCGATCAACCCCCATGGTTGTAGTGGATTGAATTCCCTTTTCACCAGTCGTGTCGGGTGCCTGACTGGTTTTTGGCCTCTTGGTGTGTAATTGAAGTGTCCTTCTTGAAGTGTCCTTCCTGGGCCTTTTCTCCTTGGGAACCTATGGTGTATTCGTCTATGAGATAGTGGACGAAAGGTCCTGTTTTTCTGTCTCAACTAGGGTGTTTGGCTCCCATTCTGTTTGGTTGGCTAACTTCTCTATATCAGGCCTGGATGTATGAACATATGGGATATTCTTATTTTTAATACTCATCTCTGAAATTATCCCGCAGGGGTCATAATGCCATATGAATCTAACAAAAAACTTCATCTCCTTTAACAGTCTATCTTCTTCCTCCCCAGCACCTCGACTATTGCAGAAGAATGATCCTATTTTCCCTTTGATCCTAAGTTGTTTCTTCTTTTTCAGAGACACAAAATGTATGTCATCTAATTTGATCATCTGCGTTATGTACTCCAGGGAAAATATCCTCACAGGTAGATACTTGGGTAACTTGTATGGATCCAATTCGCACCCATACACTCTGATCTCTATATGGTCCTGGTATAGGTACCAGTATCCTATTTTTTCAAGGTCTGAAAGGTGTAAGATCCTATGAATTTCCTCATTTATTCTTGGCTCAGGTATGCCACTGAACATGCTCACCGCGGGATGGTAGAACTGCTCGATAAATTGTTTGAAGATAAATTCTTTAGAGTTGTGTCTCAGTAGCTAAGTCCATGTTGTCACCGCTTGTGGCCTCCCATCCTTGTCCATATTCTGCATTGAAAAGGAGAATTTTTCCACTTGAAAGAATATGAACATGTAGGCCAGTATTGAGGAATACCGGAACATGCCTTCTGTGGAAAAATTTGAGAATTGCTCATGAATGTTGTCTACCAGGAAGGTGTTGTAGTCGAACTGAGTGGTGGATTTCTCATCTATGGAGAAAATGGACAGAAAACCCAATATGGGTTCATCCACCCATTGATAAAAAAATACCCAAGTAGGGCGCAGAGTGATGAGATGACCTAGTTTCCCTTCACTGAGAATAGGGAGGAAGGATACATGGGATTTGTAATGGGGAGATGAGTGGCTTGAGGGAGAAAAAGCTTGAAAATATGAGCTCTTTGGGGGAATGATAATTTCTGATACAATTCTGTGATAAGTTCAAGATTGAACGGTGAGACAGATTTAACTTCGGGTATCTGCATCATCTGATCAATGGCTTGTGGTGTAATGAAGAACAAAGTTTCTCCAGATGAAGAAACTATGGCTCTCTGGTCGGGGAGGTAGTGATCCTGGTATTTGAGGGAAAATTTGGGGAAATGGTGAACCTGGGGGAAAAGATACAGGGGAAGGTTTGACGCCCAGAGCTCGATTTCATCACTTTGGTCTAGGATAACCTCCTTTAGCCATGACTGTAAATCTGTGAAGTCGAACTCGCATATGGTGTCTGCGATTAAATGGTATTTTGGCGCCATCACTGTAACAATACCTGCAAGTAGAACAAAATGGTTAACGGGGATGACTGTGGCTTTGGGCGGCTGACTATAACAGAGAGGAAAATGGGGAAACATTCTCTGGTGTGGCGACAGGGTAAGTGATGAGGGAATGAAGGGTGAAGGTAGTATTGAGCAAATGGATAACTGTTGGGCGCAGGAGACAGGTCAGCAGGTTAACAAATAAGTTAGCCAATAATAAATGGCCAATGGGTCATTTAGAGTGTGAGATGGCAGGTGACAATGAATGAAGAATACGAATGGGTGATGTGGTGGGTATTGACTGGGACTTGACCAAATTGAAGGGACTTGTAACAGGGTGAGAGGACTGATAGAGTAATGAGATGTGATCTTTAGGGGAGAACATGGAAAATGACATCAAGGGGTGACAGGGTATGTCAGACCGTGGGAGGAGGTGAAACTCTGACCCAATGGATCCCTGCCATGTTAGAGGAAAAGGGGCCCACCTGAAAACAATCCATTCCAGACCCTCCCCCTCCGTTAAAAACAGAATGGTCGTGGGGGTCTAAAAAACAATATGAACCGTCTATCAGCGCGCCTTCTCTTGGACTGTAGATCTGTGCGTGTTATTTAACCAACATTTTGGACCCCCCCCACCATTAAAAGAAGAACAGTCAGGGTGGTCCAGAATCCAATCTAAGCTGTGGATCTAAGCATGAACATCTGAGCCATTCATATACATGCCTTTGTTATCTTCGATTCCAAACCCCCCCGCCCCCCCCCCACCGTTAAAGGTAGAACGGTCGAGGGGGGTCTGGAAAGACTTGTCAATCGTGGATCTGAGCGTGAACATTTGAGCCATTCATATATGCATTGTGATTAACTGTGAGTACGAAGGCATATGTGCTCTGAAAACTTAGGATAAGTGCATATCCTGGGTTTTCCCAAGCTTTTCCGTGTTTTTTATCACCATGGGGGGTTAAACATCAAGCCTCGAAACCTCAAAGATATGGTTCAACATTGATCATCATGCTTGTTTTATTGAGATAAAGAAAACTACCCTATGCTCTCATCTAATTACCTATGAAAATTAGCCCATATTAAATTGTTGGACTAAGAAATTACTCTATCTTAGGGTTATCTTACCAAGATTAGGCAGTTTGGTCAAATTTATTCACTATCTAACCTAAATCACCTGGCTAAGATTAAATAGTTTAGTCAACATTACTCACTACTCCTATCAACATCAATTTAAAAGAACTTGGCCATGCTTGAATGGTATGGATGAAATCATTGTTATTGCATGGGGCTCTATTGAATTTCTTTTATGCCCTCTTTGTTACACGGCAAAATTACTCAGCTGGATAAGTGTCGCATGTTCCTCTCAATTGTCGTAAAGTGTCGCATCTTCCTTACAACTTTCGCAAGTGTCGCAAGTTGGTCGCAAGTGTCATAAATGATGTTCAGAAATACCTCCATGTCAACGACACTAAGGAGACACTTATACCATCTCATATACTTGATTTGAAGAAGGAGAATTGGTTTACTGAAGTCAAATAACTCTTGACACCTGAAGGGAACCCTGAAACAAAGGTTTGGAAGAGGAGCGCTCTCCTATTTCAGCCCTAGAAGCGCTAGCGCTCCCCTACAAGGCTTTAGGGAGCATTATAACGCTCCCCAACCCCTTCTAAAGGAGCGTTGCTCATCTTGAAAGCATTGGTGCTCCCCTAAAGCTTACTAGGGAGCGCTACAATGCTCTGATGCCCCTTCTAAGGGAGCGTTGCCTAATCTGAGGCAGTAGTTGGCCCGTTGAGGAGAATAAGGGGAGGATATTTCAAGATTAGGAGGCAGTTGTGCTCAAATTCTTGGTTTCATCAAGAGATCCTTGATCTAAGGAGAAAGTTCCTAACTTGTTCTAAAGATAACTCAAGAGGTTAAGCTCCTCTTAATCTATATAAACAGGCTCTATGATGGTGGAAAGGGGGGAAGAATTAAAGATATGAAACTTATGATCTTGGAGGAAACTCACAGTCAACCAAAGGAGAGTGATCAGTGAAGCTGTTTTTATCCAGGTTGTGGATCTTTCAGGCAAGGGTTAGATGAAGAGGACTTGACGAAGCTGTCACATTCACATCTACGATTGTAAGTACTGTTGTCGTTATTCTCATCAATATGACATGCTTGGCCTGTTTCTTTCTAGTTTGTGTATAATGTCACATGAACTTATCATTCGTTGATAGATCTGTTTTCAAGATAATATCAATAGAGTAGGAAGCAGTCGTATCTTGTTTTGTCCACAGAACTCAGCGAGGATCAAAGGATTGGAGCGTGCAGGGACAAACGTTGATAAAAGGTACTTCTGTCATCCTTCCTTCTCATGTGTTAGTTTAGATAGATTTGAAAGGAAGTCAGTGTCCATGTTAAGCATTTTCTGTCTAGAGTTAGGGTCAATCTCTTAGAGGCGATCTATCTTTCCACAGGGAGATTTTCCTACAACAGAAACTGGCGACTCCACTCGGGAGATTAGCCTTAAATCAAAACTTCTTGTTTGGATTTTTCTCCTCATTGACCTTGTTCTATCCCTTGATTTTTTCATACCTAGTTCACTCCTCTTTTGATTAGTTTCATGAGATGATTGGCTCCTTACCTCATCATACTCAACATAATTGTCGAATTTGGATTTCAATTTTTGGAATTTTTTGACATTTTTTGGAGTTTTAGACCCTAGCGCCCCTGTCCTAGTGTTAACAGAGTGCCAACGCTCCTCCATAGCTGTGCACAGAGCGCTATAACGCTCCTTGCCTTTGGCAACAGAGAGCCAGCCCTCTTTGCCTCAAAAAACCCTCCAGAATTGCTTTTTTGAGTTTTTGCCTCTGTGTCTCCTCTGCTGAGTGGCCTTGTGAGTCAATGTTTCTTCCCTTTCAGCTTTGACATCTGTCTTTTGAAGAACAAAAATCTTGTTAGTTGGATCTTGTAGCCTTCTTCACTATTTTCATTGAGTTTTTCCTGTTGAGTGAAGCTTGAAACCCATGCATTGTTTTCTCTCCTCATTAGTTGAGTAAAAAACCCTGGTGAAGGTCATCAAAGGCCTACAGACCTCTTCATCTTGACTTCAGTCAAGATCATTTGTTCTTCAACTTTTTATTTTGGGCGTAAAGTTTGTTTT
This sequence comes from Picea engelmannii, assembly GCA_009831015.1. Classification (NCBI taxonomy): domain Eukaryota; kingdom Viridiplantae; phylum Streptophyta; class Pinopsida; order Pinales; family Pinaceae; genus Picea; species Picea engelmannii. The sequence goes on along the minus strand of ML814302.1, from coordinate 41,031 downwards.
TTCTCTTTGATTGTTTCTTTTCTTTCGCTTTTTCGTTTCGATTTCTACGAAAGGGTGTATTGCTTGTGTGACTTTTGCTTGTGCTAGTTGGATTTTCATTCATACAAGAAAGATAATTAGCAAAATGAGCATTGTGTCGTATTAAGCATCATTGATATGCAAACAATAAAAGACATCTTTATGATTGATTGTGCATATTAGAAGGCATTTAAAAGTTTTTGCATTACATCAGGATTTGATCAAGAAAAAAATGTTTGAGGGTAATCATTATTCGTGCTTGATTAGTGAAAGAACTTTCTCTCTCCCTTAGATAGATATTCATCGAAAGGAAATGACTACTTATAATATTTGATGCATTCTTTGGGTTTGATTCATAATTCCATTTGTTTCACTTCCATGCACCCCTTTGCGTAAAGAGCATCCATGAAAATCAACGCTAATTAAAAGTCATCTAGAACATTTTATTTTCTAGGATCCTCCACCAATAGTAGAATAGGATTAGTACTTTGGATTAGGGATGTGAGCATAACTCTCCAAAGTTTGTAAAAAAAACAGTAGCATCCTGAGTTAGGGAGAGTAAATCCAGTTATCATATAAGTCTGCCTGGGATCCCCCTCTCACACAAGGGTTACGCACAAGGTCGCATTCGAGTGAGCTACAGGGACTAACCCTCCGTGGTTTAACTGATTGTGGTGGTCGGATCGTATTATGGGGATCACTTTGAGGTAAATCCACAAGTATTGTGTGGAAGCCTTTTAGTTGATTTCGGGCTTGATACCCTTCCTGTACGTTCAGATCGGACTGTCGACTGTTCCCGCCCAGGGGCTGACTACGAATTGGTAACCTTAGTGGCCATAATCTTTATGGTCTTACATAAGGTGACGGTGATGGGAAGTCTCACTGTACCTGGAGCAGACATTGGTCAAACTCACTCGGGCTCCTTGGAGGGTAAATCCACAATTACTGCATGGAAGCTTGCACAAAGGCGTAAGTCCATTAAGCAGGTCACCATTGTAACTATTCCACCCTATCCCCGCCCCTTCTGGACTTGATCACGCAACGTTGGATTTCATCACCAACTAGTACGATCATCAAAAGAAGGTCCTGTTTGCTTGGTTGTGATTCTTAGATTTTTTTTTAGCGTGTGTTGTTTCTTTTCGTTAGTTGGCCATAGATTTCTTTCGCCGACTCTTTGTCGCCAACATCGACCCTCCACGCCATTCGCAGAGGTTACAAGGAATCCCTCCAAAAAATATGGAAGGAAATACCCCTTTACCCCTCATTCTACAAAGGAATCCCCTCAATAGAGCGAGGTTCATAATACCACAACTTCCTAGGAAGAAGTTCCCATTCCTTTGGAGAATTTTCGAATTGTCGCAGAATCTCCGGAAGCTTATCGCATTCCAAAGGGATACGAATGAAAGATCCTCCACCTGAATTCCGCTGGAGAATTTGTTGTCATCAATCCTACCGACATTCCAGCCGGATCTTCTCAAAACCCTTTAGCCAGTGACCCTTTTTGGACTGCGGACGTCGTTCGAAGTCCACCACGCTTGGTGCGAGATCTTTATGGGCCAGGAGAAGGTGCCGATGCACCCTTTTCCTACACTGTACCCCCAAATCACTTCACCGGTACTACCAATTTTACAGCCACACCAACCGTTGGTCCAAATATACCATCCATTGGCCCAAGGTCTACTATTCCCCTCCAGACGGCCCATTCGACAATGGCCCCACACATTCCGACCATCCCTGCCAGTAACGCGGTAGTTAATCAAGCCCTGATTGGCACACCTATAACATAGAGACCTACACTCCCTTTTGGATTCAGGGCACTGAACGCTTCCGCTACCACCACTTCCCAAACCACTACCCAAATTATACTAGGAAGTTCCATACCTATCCAACAACCCGGAGGGATAGGCCTTGGTGGTCCTAACTTGATCGGTGGCACTGGTCAGTCATTGACGTCTGGCTTTCAGATCCCAGGAAATCTACCTCAAACTGGGGGGAATCCTCCCTCCGGAGGAAAAATTCCATTTGAAGGGAACCCTAATGCTGGGGGGAATCCTCCCACCAGAGGACAAATTCCTTTCGGGGGGAACCCTCATGCTGGGGGGCAGCCTCAATCCGGAATACACCATCAACCACAAGGACAAAATGTGTCTGCCACACCCAATCCATGGAGCATCCCTTTTCAAGGAAACCCACATGCCTCCACGGGACAAAATGTCCAGACTCTGCAACCCCCCCCTTATGAACAAATGTCAAACCCACCCTATAATCCACAAAACCCATCCGGTTATCCTCCGCTCACAAACACTTCTCAAAACATCTCAAATCCTATGTACCTTGGTCAAAACCAACCTCACGTGAGAGGACCCATGAGTTATAATTATCCACATAACCTAGTATTGGGCCCCACTGGTGTCCCTCTGCCACACCAGCATTACCCACAGGTTAACCGACAACTACCTTTTCTAGCCACCCTGGACCTTCCAGATTTGTCTCGGTTAACGAATGATCCCATTCATCATTCTACGGTTTGGCCAGCTATTCCAGCTAAACTTCCTTCTGATATCCCAAAATTCAACGGAAAGTCGGGAGAAGACCCAAACAACCACGTGATGACCTTCCATCTGTGGTGTTCATCCAACTCCCTCATGGACGATTCGATACGTTTGCATCTTTTCCAACGAACACTTACGGGTTCCGCCGCGAAATGGTGTATTGAATTACCACGCACATCCTTTCACAATTTCAACTCCCTCGCCATGTCCTTCCTCACACATTTCCAACTACCCATCCGATACGAGACGAGT